>SSSI01002090.1:0-18123 GCA_004796505.1 Oryzaephilus surinamensis
ATACCTATATGTACATATACAGGGTGATTCAGAATAACGTTCCGAAACGTTAAGGATATATAGAAGACGTCAAAATGAGTCAAAAACCTTAATAAACATTTGGCGAAATCGGTACTCCTGAGGAATTGTTAACTGTCAAAATTTTTAACATGATTCTTCAGGGTTACCATTAGCCTTATCCAATATAAATTACATGCTAATTAACTCTTTAAACAAAAAACTATCCTTTTTTAACAATTTTAAAATTATTTTAACGGTTTTTATTGAAAAAATATGTCAATAAAATTTTATAAGCATAAGAGATTTTTCGTGAATTTTTGATCAAGTCTCATACATTATTTTGCTTTTTCTTATTTTACACGAAAATGGCTGGTGAAATCAAAAAAAAATAAAGAGACAAAAAAGTTATATTATTAAATTTTCTATCAGAAAAAGCTTATTCTTGATCTACTTTAATAACCAAATAAAAAAGTTATGGCCATCAAGAGTTTTGACCACCCCGAAGAAGTGCATTTCTAGTATAGGCAGAATGTTTTCAAAATGTACACATATTTAGAGAATACTAAAAAACTTCCTTATGCCAAATTTGGTAATTATGTCTTTATTGGTTTTCAAGATATTCGAAAAAATAACTCTTTTTTTGAAGATTTTGACAGCTTATAACTCTTCAGGGGTACCGAATTCGCCCTATGTTTATAAGCGTTTTCGACTTATTTTTATGTCAACTATATGCCCTTAGCGTTTCCGAACGTTATTCTGAATCACCCTGTATTATTTTAGAATTTGTTCATCCTGGGTGTCTTCCATTGCCTAACATCGATTATAAAGCAGAACTGGGACAACTCGTTCAAGTATCTGGATGGGGCACCACATCGATTTCCGCTGATAACAAATTTATAAAAAGCAATATTAAGTTGAAAGTCGAAGTAAGTATCTGTGGAATTTATTAGTGTTTTTTCGAAACTATAAAAACTGCCTTAGGTGCCTTTGAGGGAATTGAGAGCTTGTTCTTACAAAGGACAGTACTACATCGATGACACTCAATTATGTGCGGGCTCAACAGGAAAAGATTCTTGTATTGGTGATAGTGGTGCACCATTAATGATACCAGGTACCAATGGTACTGATGTTGTTTGGACTATTATTGGATTAGTGTCGTTTGGTTCAGTACCGTGTGGAACTGTTGGTGTATATAGTAAAGTTAGTGCATACATGGACTGGATTTTGCAGAACATTGAAGAATAAAGTTCCAAGTTAAGTAAGTTATCGAAAGGGTTGACGTTAACTATTTTTTCTGGCTCAATTGTGATAGACATCGAATGTTTTGTACAAAATTGTGTATATTTGAAATATTTTCTTCTGTCTTTAACTATTTTTTGAATAAAATGTTTTTTTGGTTGCATATTGTTAATTTAATCGAGATCCTAATTTAAACTCGTGGATCTCATTTAAATATTTGAAAATCAATTGTAGTGTATTTTTATATTAATTCTAGTGTGTTAATTATTTTACTTTATTAAAGAAAATGATTTTTTTATTATTTTAAATGCTGTTAAAAAGTCTTACTCTGTAGTTATAATTAAGTAAGAGTACCTAAAATAAACCATTTCAAGACACTATATGTGAACTTAATTTGGTATTATGGAAATGTGTTTATGTAGTTAATATACAGTTAATATAATTTGGAGATGGAGATACATATAAATAGCAACACCACACTCAAAATAAATGTTAAGTGGCAAAAAACATTAACTAATTAAAATCTATTTCGAAAACTCGCCCACTCATTCAATAAATGATATGTCAAATACTGCTACTGGTTTTCAAGATGTATATTTTTTATATACATATAAATGACACAGTCATTCACAGGTTTACAATATAATAAACTCGTATATATAAATCTCCAATGTGTATTATTTTCATTGCCACATCCCCTGCAGAATTGCTGCCTTGAACCACTTACGAAAAAAAAAACTGTAACATTCGTTCGTTGTTAAACTTTATGACCAATCTGACATATATTGTTTTATTCTATACATAATTATGTATATTGGCATTAATACTACACTAATTGCATATTTTGTATATGTATTATAACTTATTTAGATAAGCAAACTAAAGAATGATTAATTTTTTTCCTAATGAAATAAGATAAAATATCGACCAGATAATTGATTAAAAATTTCGTAGTTTTGTAATACATACAAGAGGTTTTTTTTCTAATATAAATGATCTTGGATACTATTAATTTTGCAAAGTATGCCATTGTTGGGATTTTAAAAGATGTGTCTCATAATAATTACATTCATTAAACTTAATAGCGATAATATTTGCTAATAATAAAATAATAATAATGTAATTATGGGTAAGAATATTGTGAAATTGCGTGATGGATATGTCATTGATTTTTTCTTTGAATTAATTTCTTCTTAAATTTATGTATAAAAATTACAAAATATCAAATACTTACACACATCACACATATCTATTTTCTTTTATACGTGAGTATAATAAATTTGATGATTGATAATATTGAATATATTGTAATATCCATCATGACTATGGAGAGATATCAAAAAATAAGAACATTATAAAAGAAATACATATAAAATTTTATTAACACACTTTAAACGTTAATAAAATTTATTGCTTCATAAAATATTTAACTTTTATTGGAATATAAAAGATATAAGTGCGTGTATAATTCAAAATATTTCAATTTATTTTCAAACGTGTGGTGGATTTTAATTGTAAATATTATCTTTAACTGCACAATGTACCACATAAATTTAATAATAAACAAATTGTCTTCAATTTGTCTGGAAAGTATTATTTAAAATTGACTTTCCATTCTTTGGCTGATTCATGTTTATAAAAACTATATTTTATTATGACCAAATGTTTATAAATAATATTTATAATAATAGAAGTTCGACGACCCATTTTTCTGGAAAACATAATCTAAAGGTTAATATTCAATTGGACAAGGGCGATTTAGAATATTGTCCACTTTAGACCTTGATGGACTCACTAATCACTAGTAAAATTATTCACAAATTTGATACAAAACGGTGCTTACTTGCTATATAAAAATACGTCACTCATTTTAAAGGTAAAATTGAACAAGTGATGCAAATTATTTATTTGATCACTTTCCCACCCTATTATGAAAAGTAGCAAATAAGTGAGTGGAGTGTTGGACTTGTTCTTACAGAGAGGTGTCTGCGAGATACCAGTTCAACGTTGATTAAAAGTAGAAGAACTATCGTGTCTTGTACTGGCCCCATCCGGATCCTTAACATTTTTCTTATTTACATCTTTTATTACCGTTATATTCACACGCACGCGTACCTAATGTCTAATTTGAAAAAAGGCAAATGAAAATTTTCGAAATATTATCATACGTTCGATAATAATTGCAAAATCGGGAAACCTTTTAGTGTTAGTGAATATTTTCGACCATATAATAAATAGTTCATATGCGTGTTAGTGAAAATGTCTTCGGAACAAATTGTCGGTAACGGAGTACCGCCAATTCCTGAAGAAACTCCTGAAACAACACCAGTGCCTCCAAGGCGTTCGTCGCAAGGCAAACTATCGCGCCAAGAAAATGTTCAACCATCACCAAGTGGTGGTGGTGATGGCGGCGTCGGGACGGCCGTTGTGCCGTCTGTTAGCAAAGATGCCATCGATGAGGGTTTGGCCGAAAGGCGAAGATCTTTGGTGCCGATGTCCAGCATGGAGGAGGAGAATTTACGTGAACGATTGCATTTAGCGCAATTAAGGCAGTGCCATTCGATTGTATTCAGGGAGCAAAAATATAATAGAGATACATTTAGGCGATTGTTTAATTCAAAGGTAGGAAATTTTAAAAATATTAATGAAACTTTAAGTCGACCAACGATTAATTGAACAATAAAGAACGGTCTTTGAATTTTTTTACTCTTTTATATTAATGAATTTCACTTTCATTGACAAAATTTGAAAATTTCACTCGTTTCAAATCATTCACTCTGATGACTTGGCTAAATACTCGAACTTTCATAATAAAACAGCTAAATACAATGTATGTGTCGTCAATTTATTAATTGCTTAATTTAAATAACAAATTATATTGTTGTTTTTGGAAGACTGTCTAAAAATTTTAGCATACAAGTGTTTTTAAAGAAATATATTATTTGGGCAAAATACAATATTTCTCTTTCAAAGTTTTTGTATGCTATTAGCATAACAATATACGTATAATCCTATAGAGATTATTATAAAATATTTTAAATTTATGTAAAAAGATTCATATATAAGGAAACATTGCGCCCAACATTGATTCTAAGTATTATTTTATATAAATTTGTTGTTGGTTTTGTTATGGAAATTTTTATGTTAAACAAATTTAATAATAAAAATGAAAACTAATCTTTCCTGTCATCTAATCCTATTTGGATTTTATATGTGTTAACGTTTGCTTAAAATTTATTTTATGTTTTTAATGTTTACGTCTTATAAAAAACATATCTTTTCTAAATAACAATGAAAATAGAGAATAGTTACGTAATATTTATTATATGATGAAGAATCTATAATAAGTGACTGTAAATTTTTTATTGATATCTTAAAAGGGAATTTAAAAATACATTTAGACCAATTAAAATTCACATATTAATGAGTTTAATTATAATTCCGAGATAAAAATGGGTACCTCATTTTTGCCATCGTAAAAATAATAAAAATATGCCGTTAAAGAAAGATGGCCTGAAAAAAGGTCCGTACAAACCTTAATACTCATTAATTAGTTTAAACAAATGCTCGTTTAGGCAATCATGTATATCATATACGATTTCATTATCATTAATATAAAATTTCTCTTTTTTTTCTCTCATCTCTCTTTCTTCTTCCATCTGAGAAAATTTATTTAAATATAAATTTACTACAGATAAATATACTGTCTTCAATTTACCGCATTTGTGCTTTGATATAAAGCCGACACATGTGAAATACATCAAACTTTAAATCCTATTTAATCGGAAGCATAAAAACAATATGTATAATGTTTGATTCTTAAGGTTAGTTCGAAAAATTGTGTGGATATTGTCACGCATTTTCGTGATAAACGTTAATTTATTGAATATAAACGTATGTTTAATTTATTGACCCAATACGAACTTATAATAACAATTTTAGGTGCAATAAACTTGAAATATTTCTAATGTATGTGACTTTTAACACGACTAGAATAAACATTTTTCTTCTGGTCCATTTATTATTAAACATTAGCATTTGTTCGTTAATTTTATTAATTATTATAGATAAAATTAAATATGTAGGTATTTACTTATTCATCCGTATAATAAATTAAACAATTTTACCGATTATTGTTTATGACAGTTAAAAATGAATGCTAATTAAGTGTTTGAATGATTATAGATTTAAAGTTTTACGTTTGGTTGTATCATAAATGATGACATTTTCTTTTATCCGAAATATTTTCGTGATTTATCGTTTATATATTAATTTTTTATTAAATTATTTTAAAAATATATGAAATTTATTTTCTACCTGGTACAAACATTTTTCTATGCCAATACAAATTTATTGAGTAGTTTTGCGACAACAAATAATATACGAAATATATTGGAAAATCAAAGGCATTAACAATAAATTTTATTGTATTTATTCTACAAAAATATGTTAATGAGTCAGTGATTTATAATGGATGTTAACGTAAAACACGAATCTCACGTTTTTTCGCTAATAATCCATTCAAAAATAAATCTACCATTTCGTAAATTTATTATACTGGCCCCGCTTTACCCCACAAATTAACCAACAATAATTAAGTGTACTCAAAAACTCATATATTTTGAAACATTAAATATAAGGCTGCAATATAAAATTTATGTAAAAAAAACATCATGTTGAATATAGCTTGTCTAGTCTGTCTAATTAATTGAAGATTTAATGAGTGAGTACATCAGAGTTAAAAGACTCACAGCAGATACCTGATTAAGCATCTTATAGTAATATTTATAAAGTTTTTTCGTTTGCCTACACATTTTTAATCATAATACTCGTATATACCCTGAAAACTTTTACAACAAAATCCCGCCAACATAATATAGATATTGTTCTATTAATAAAGTTATGTAAAAATTTTTCACTGTTCAACAATTTTCTTCAATAACTTAATAACACAGTATTGTTAATGTAAAAAATGATAAATTACCTATATTCTACACGCCAATGTATTGTTCTTGTGTCAGTTATGTGTTTTATGTAATCTAACATTAATTTTTATTTGTCAATTGTGTACAAAACAAGCCAAATGTCATGTAATTGCAATTATGAACTTAAGAAAATGTATTAAGTAATTTGCCATTTCAATTACAATGATTGTATAAAGATTATTGAGTCCAGTATCAAGTAAATACTAGTAGTAGAGCAACATGTCTCGATCAGTATGTCGCTTTTGATAAATAAGATGAAAAAACGGCGCCGATTGACTTTAAAAGAATGCATGAACAGGAGCCGCTTGGCTGCTATTATGATGGTCTTAATTGGACCGAAAATCTTTCCGATACTTATTTATTCAAATGTGTAAAGAAGTGACATGTTTGCACCTGTATAGCATATTGAAATTTCCATTTTTACGTAACTTTTACATTATTTTAATCGACAAGATATTTTTTCTTGTCATTTGATTCTGACGACATAAAATACGTTGTTTTTTCGTATATAAAGCAGATGCCGGTTACAGAGTATAAAAAAAGTAGCTTTTATAATAAGATTGAAGAATCTGAAGAAGATCAAGTCATTTTATAAGAATAATAACGTGTTTGCATTTTTATTTTTCACTTTTTAAATTTGTGACACACTGTATTAATATAAATATACTATGGTGGCATTTATTTTGTATACGTAAATTGAAAGTACCCATTCTTGGGTGGTCTAAATTCGACATATAAGAGCATTAATTTTTTATAACATGACTTAAAGCCATTGTTTTATATAAAACAATAATAATTGGTTATACCGGTTGCAAGTTTGCAAGTTAATAATTTAATATAAATGTAGTTTTATATTCATAAATCCGGTTATATTCATTTTAATGTAACATATTATTGTCTTAATCAATTTTCGGTTCCAGCATTCAATAATTCTTTGAAAACTCTCAAGTGTTTGGTACTTGAAAATGTGCCAAGTGAAATTTTTTAAGGTGTAGTTTTAAAACTCTAATTGTTGGCTCTTGTTAAAGAAAATATTATTGTTTATTTTGAAAGTAATAGTATTCAATATACGAGTATATTTCATGATTTCATTGTATTAGAAATGAATTTATTATTATAGGCGACAGCTTGTAATATAGTTCTTAAAAGATCAATTGTATTACCATATCCTACATATTCAATTTGAATGTTAAATTGCTCTAAATTTACTTATCATTTAATGACAGATTGACAAATCAATTTAACAGTTCTATAAAAACCGTTCGAATACGTTTAATTGTAAAATATTACCTTTATAATTTACCTATAATAAAAGTATCCTCTAGAATATCCTTTTACACTTAATTTTAATTATTATTAAATAAAAATTGCAATTTCCTGTGTATAAAATCTGTTACACAAAAAAATCTCCAATCAATTTCCTTTGTATTAACGAAATTTTTCATTCTCATGTTTACCTACATTAATATTTAAATAAAAAAATTGTGAATCGAGTTCGATTAATCTAAATCGTCTAAAAATTTATTTTAACGCGTTCATCCGGCGTATAATTGCAACTAAAATAGTTACAATCATCACTTAATTTAATGTCTAAATCGTTGTCTAACAACTTATGGCATGTCCTTATTTGTAAAATTACAAGTTAGTCATTGTAAAATAAGTATCTTTATACATATTAAGAGATACTCCCTTAATTTATTTTATGGGAAATAAAAATTATTTCTTATGGAAAATAACTAGTATTATGTAGTATTAAGTTAATATCGTAGAGATCGTATATAATTGAATAATGTTCGTTTTGTAGCCTTTAATAAGCTAATTTTATTTAAAAAAATAAATTTCTAAATCGTTTATCAGATTCTATACTTTCAAAGAAATCAATAAATATCGTTTTTATTACGATATTTTGCTAAAGAGAAATGTGAATTTAGAAACATCCGTACTATATTACAAAAATTAAACAATCACTCATAAATTAACTGCTGTAAAACATTTTCTATATGATAGAATAAACAAGATTATTGATTTTTAAATCGAATTCAATTTCAGTAATACGTCAACCGATTTCGTTGAATAATCTTCAATTAAAATTAAACAATATAATTAGTATCTGATTAAAAATAACAAGATATGAATATGTATTGAATTGAAAACTGGCCTTGTAATTGTTTTATATAACCAAATAAGATTATTGACAAAACCACAAACATTAAATTTAATATAGCGTGCATATAATATTCACTTCTAAAAAAACCCATATGTACCTCTAAACAAACTTTCTTCAAATAATAAGGTTAATTGCACTGTCTACAATACCTTGAGCTATGTTTGACCATATGTGGAACTGAAAATAGGAGCATTAAAACAGATAATAAGTTATATGTGGCAAATTTTTGCAATTAATCATTCATATACATCGATATTAATATCGACACCGAATGTGAGTTTTTCCGTTGCATTTCGTATTCATTCACGTATACTACATGTGTATGTTTAGAAAGCAATTAAACGTTTACGTTTGTGTATAAAGGTGTAAAACGCATACAAATATACTCTTATAATATCTTGCAATGCAGGCGCGTCTTTAATTCAATATAAATCATGCACGGCCCAGCATGTGTACCATCACAACAGGCGGCTCAGTTAACAGACAAGATAATGGAGAAGTCACCTATATATACCGACAACTAAATGCAAATCAAATACTTCTCAACAGCAAAAAAGAATATTCGGTTTGGAAACGTTCATGTGGAACTTTGCCCGAAAAGCTGATCCGAAAATCATTGAACAGCTAATGATTTAACTGTATTCGATAACAATTTAAAGATTGAACTCGTTCGCTTTAATAAATTTAGAAACTTTTCAAGCAACAAACATACTAGAATGCCAAACACAGAGAATTTTTCTTCTAAACTAGACATGCTTTTATTATACTGTTGAATTCCATTTGAAATTCGAAGAATCAAATCCGTTATATTAATTAATTTAAAGAAAATAAAAAAAAAACTCAATCCCATAAAATTAATGGTTCCTATAGACGTATATAGTAAAACAACAACATTATAAAAGGCTAAAGAGAGTTGAAGGTAAAAAATGTATTAGAAACGGACCATAAATGTAAAGTACAGACGGAAAACTGGAAACTCGTTAACAAATTATCGGAACAAATAGTTATCTGTAAGACCGGAACAATATCGTTATATGGTTGAATAAGTCCGTCACGATATATTCATTCCACGTGCCTGTTTATTGAATAATTCCAATGGAATTCTATTGACCATTGGGTACATATAAAAGGTTTTTGTTGGTAGTAAATAAGTACTAAGCTGGTAGAGTGAGGCATTTGAATCGATAAGATTTTTTTATATTAAAATGTCTACAATTGCTATTAAACAGATATAAACCAGATACAAATATTATTGTGGCTTTTTTGCTGTCATCATTAGGCTTATGAGAATCAGCTTCTACTTAAGGCAATTACTTTTATTCACTAGCTTTTATCTCACATTATTATGGCAGATGTTGTGTTCACTTTGTAACTTTGCCTACACGCTAACTGTGTGTGCAGCATTTATAGCATTTGTTAACTAGAAGATCGGTAGATAACTCCTCTATACACACATTTTTAGCATATCATTCAATTTTCTACTCAATTAGTTGGATAAGTATAGTATAATTCAGAAAACATATGTAAAGCTTGTTCAACTTTGAAGCTATTATAGCTTTTCTTTTCTCTCTCTTTCGCTTTTTTATTCGATTACAAAATAAAAATTAATTTGCAATAATTATCGTTGAATTATAAATCAAATGCAAGGAGAAATGTCAATGTCGACAAATTTAAACAAATAGATTTTTTTTGTATGAACTGAGCACACGCGAACATCTTTGCATCTTTTATAATCGTGAAATTTAACAAATATTTTCTCATGCACGTTCGCTTATATTTAACATAAAAGATCTTCATGGCAATCAAATTGGATTTATACAAGCATATAATTATATTATAAAGGTATTGATGAAATATTGAATAATTAAATAATAAATTTTACGTGCAATGCATTTTGGAATTGATGAAAAAATAATGTACTTCACATAAATGTAGATGTGCATATACAGGGTGATTCAATTTAATACAAATGTAGGTCAAAAACCACTATTTATTTTTATTTACAAACAAAAATTTGACAAAAACTACACCAGTTTTTATTCAAAAATAAATATTGTGTCAAAAACTAGGCTAGTTTTTATTTATAAGTAAAAATTGTGTCAGAAACTAGACAGGTTTTTATGTACAAATAAAAATATAGGTCAAAAACCGGTCTAGTTTTCGACACACTTTTATTTATAATCACAAAAAAAATTTGTTGGTGACCTAATTTTTACGTGTAAACAAAAATTGGTCTTGTGTTCACGCTGTATATAAAAAATGCAATTACACAATAATTACAATGTGTATTAGAACTGTGGTTAACATTATTCATAAGTTAATAAGCAAGTATTTAAAAGAAATTTTAATATGCCACCTACTACGAGTAATAATGTTTGATTTCTTTTGTAATAGTTATCTTGTTAGAAGTGAATACATTGAATTTTAACTCAACAGTTTTTCAGCGCGACTGAAAATTTTAATTAATTTGTATAAGTATTCATATACCATGCTGTGTTTGTTGATTAAAATATTTACAAGTACAAAATATTAATTTAAAATTTTTTTCATAGTTATAATAGAAAAATTACTAAAATGATCAAAACGCTCGTGCAATTCTAGATCAAAAATTACAAAACTAGTTCCATCCTATGTTATAATTGACCCTCTAGGCAAAAACAAATATAATTTATTAACAATCAGATATCATTCCCAATTTTATTACCTACAAGAAAACATTAAATGTTTTTCTGTAAATTTCCTTTTCATATTAAACCTTTATGTGTAATATTTATTCGATCGATATAACTATAAATAAAGTATACGTGGGTCACGCGAACCATTTTATTTAAGATGTTTCATATAAGTGAGAAAAGTTGTACCATCATCATCCACCGCTATAATATAATACTTATTGCATGGATATTTACATTTTTTTTTGTATTTTTATTAAGATAGAAGTTGGCGTAAATGTATATTTAGATTAACTCAAGAATTTTAAATGCGAATTTGTTAAAATAATATTGATAATACCTTTTAACATTTATACATACTAATTAATATTTTTGCATAAAATTACTATATGTATATTTAAATCGATCTATAAAAGCACGTTGAAAAATGTTTGTTAAAAGAGCTATAATTATTATTTTTTATCTTAGTTGGGAAAAAGGTGTTACTTTTGTAGGGAATTTAATAAAACAACTGCTATATGCGAAATTTTTTATTTCAACAATAATAATAAATAATTAACGATGCAATAAACGTATTTTTATCGATTTCTTCAATTTTATTCACATAATATTCAAAGTTTATACAAATACACTGCTTGCTGGCCGTTCAATTACCATTATCACATTTCCATATCTCTATTTATACACAAATAACACTATTAGTTATTCAAAATATTGCATTTATATAATAGGCGAGTTGTGGTTATTAAACACCATCTGCGGACATTACCATAAAATGATTTTTTGCTTATTTGTCCACCATCATCTACGTCTGTACACAAATTTATTTAATTTGCAAGACACGTATGACGAAATCGAATGGCTTTATATATGGATAAACCGCTAATCGCTTAGAATTCCCTAAAAAAATCTAATTTAATAATCATGTTCACTAATATAGAGGACCATCACGAAAAAATTCCAAGGCTATCCGCTTATCATATAAAAATATTGAAGAAAAAACCACCTGTAAGCAGGTTAACATTATGTATAGATGATAAAAAAACGTTTCGGACCTCCCAGAACCGAAATTACCTTAGTCTAAAACCGTTCGATTTCAAATTATCAATGTTGAAATTATATAAAGGATTATATAACAGTAACAGCTACCGGTATCGATTTTATTGACCGATGGTGATGGCAGTACATCTTCGTCATCCCACACTCTCATCTCACAACATTGATCTAAACTCCTATATATTTTATTTCTTCTGCTACCTACCTATATTCTTGAGTAATTAACCTACATAAAGCATGTGTATCGTAATTATTCATCAATAGAAAAAAAATAGGCGTGGTTTCTTGTTAGATTTTGCTCGTAATGTTAGAAGGTGTTTTAAAATATCGAAAATTTTCGCACCTTTTCCATATTATAATTTTGCAATCATTCGCGTTCAATAATAATTATTGGTTACGATTAACGGATTCATCATATAACATCAGTCGGAATATTTATACAATTTATTTTTAATAATAAATGAATGCGTTCTTTTATTAAGATGAATATGGATTCATTAAGATGGAGTTAATATATTATTTTCATATTAAAATGCACTGTTTAATTTATTTAATTTTTTATTATCAGCAGGTGTGTTTGTTCGTAATGAATTATAACATATGGATAATTCATTCATTACGATTGTTACAATTAAATATAAAAATTAAACGTGGAATTATTTGTAACGAAAAATTTGGCCCTCATCATTTATATTGTAGAAGAAAGTAATGAATGTTTTTGTGTCCAATTAAAATGCATAATGGTGCATACACATGTACACATACATTTTATTTTATACATTCAACATTTCTTGGCGAGTGTAGGTGGATTCGAGTTTTTTCGACCACTAATTGGCTTATTATTTTGCGGTACACTTTTTGCCACTGCTGACATTCCAAATTTGGTTGTAAATTTAAAAACTTGCTTTGCGGCAAGATTTCGTGCCACAGATTACATAATATTGTCCACCACAAGAAAATGTTATTGTTGTTTGTATATAAAGAAAGTAATTAACGCTCTCCAAATTTATTTTATTCAACATGTTAAACTTTCCATAAAACTGTGTTAGGTACATTTTAATCAGATTTAAATGCCACGTTTTGCTGTTGTTTCTCCATCACCTTTAAATTTATTGTTTTCGTTCTACCATTTCGGAAAAAAAATGTTTTAGTTAAATTATTGACATGTATGGAACACTAACAAGTGCTACCAGCAAGCATGTTTATTTAAATTCAGTTCTATACTTGGTGATATTTGCTTAATACATATCATTTTTTTACACTGAAAATGTGTGTTTTAATTGACGGTTATACTTTTAATGTTTGCCGCTTGAAAATTCTTTCTAAATTGTTGGGTAATTATTTCTTTTTCTATTAAATACGCAATATAATTAAATTTAATTGAAATGAAAAACATTAATACGAAACTAATAAATATTTCAAACTATATCGCTTTGAAAGAATGATCTTCTCTTGAAGCTTCCTATTTTATTACTTTTTACATAAATATGTTTCAGCATTTTCAGAATATTTAATATACTGGGTGATTATCACAAATATTTTTAATAAAACTTTTGCAACAACCTACACCTGTCAAGATTCACCCTGTATATTTATAAAAGGAATTTTTTGCAATCAACTTCTGTATTGACTTTAAGAAAGTTTTTGTCAGTTCAATAAATAAAAATCTTTTGATATGTAATGTGTGTCTCTCTCCACTTCTTTTATTACAGATATTCATATTGATTTATATTGACAGAACAATTTTAAATATCATCAACAAAAAAAAATTCAACGTACATTACGTCTATATGTCTATTTCATTTTATTTGATCTTAGATTCTTAACAGTATTATCGTGACTTTTATTATTTGCTAAACCCGATAACAATCGAAGAATCCGATCTAGTTATTGATAAACTTTTTACACTCACTGTAATATTTGTTTGTATGTAATATTTTTAACGTACACGAACATTTCGAACGCAATTGTCATAATCTTATATATATATATATACAACATACCAATATAAATGTATAAGATTAGACCCATAATTGGAGTTCTAGTTTTACTGTATGGTGAATGTCGTAATTTTATTACTGCCAGTTTGTAGAATCGATAATAGAACTATTAAAAACGTTAAAGAATGACTATTCTAAATTAGGAAATAGAAACAATTGTGGCCTGTCGAATGTTGTTTATATTACTGTCAATAAATGATTATTAATGGTACTGGATCTTCCATTATTGACCCATGACCCCAGTACAAGTGCCTGATTTGTCAAGTGACTACTTCAAAAATTTTTAACCGCACTTGTGCAACAACAGCTTTTATGGTTTAAAAATAATTTTATTACGAAAATTGATATAAATTAATTATATTATAAAATTATACAAAACAGCAGTATGTCGATGACTGTTTACCATATGTTTGATAATGATTCAGTGGTTTTCTTCCATTTACAACTATAGATATTGGAATTAAAAGAATAATTTTAATATCTCAGTCTGGGATACATTTTTTAAATAAAAATTTATTTAACACGCCAGAAATAACAAGTTTTCTTTAATTTTCAAGTATGAATATTAAAATTAAAAGAACAATATTAATATTCTACCTGAAAAACACAAACAGCCAGCATATTGCTGAATAAAAATTGATTTAAAACGCATTATGCAATATATCACAATATAATGCAAGGTGCTATTTATGCCAGCTAGTGGAACGCCTAGAATTCAATGGCCTTTGGTATGAATAAAAAGGCAATTCAGGAATGATCAATAAAGATTTATAAACAGAAGAAATGACATGACATAGTGGTTTAAACAATGTCCATAGATATAAAAACTGGTAACCTGTAAAGAATGAAGTAAATGTTAAGTGTAAAAAAACTGAACCAACTTGGTCTTTAAACAATTTCCATGCATTGTTTCTTTGTGTTTTCATCGTACATATACGATATATGTGTTTATGCATGCGAAAAAATATTTTCCCAAATATTTACATTGAAGCATTCCATTTAATTAAAAATAACATAATATTTCGGTGACAGTAAACGTATAAAAAAATCGACAGGATTTTCGATCATCAGAGAAACCAGTCTTGGAAAATCTGTTATATCACAATTTAAACATTATTTTCTCACAAAAGTCGAAAACTCAGTTAATTTCCTGTTGGAAGTAATAAATAATATATACTGTGTGAGAAGAAATCACACTGAATAAGCTACTTAAATAATTTACATAAAATTAACACGTTGTAAATAATGTAATATTTATGTTAGGTTGTCATTATACTGAAAATTAAAGTGCATGCAATAACGTAATCTGTTTAATATTAAAAATTAAAGATGTCGAATTATAATACTGGCGAGCGAAAAATATAATATTCAAGTCTGTTTCTTTTTTTATGATTATTTCAGCTTGATGGGGGTCAAGTAAATTTCAAATAAAAACATAATTATAATGTAGATGCAAGTTGTATATGTACTTTTCAAGAGATACTTATCTTGAAAATTGAAAAAATGTAATAAGCGTAACTTATAAAACAGGATGTGAATGTATGTAGGTACAACATATCTGTGTGTGAAATGTGAATTGAAAAAACTTATTGTACCTACCTGGGCTTATAACGAATATTATTTGTCGGATTTAACTGCACTTTAACCACAAATAATCCGACAATTGAGAATAATAAGACAAATTGAGAAAGAAAATAATAATTATCGTAAAGTGTGGTGATATTCAAACAATTTTTTTGTGGCATTGCGCAAACTTAACACATTTTCCCTAATTTTTGTTAAATAAACTGGGTACATATTGAAAAATTACAATTTTATCGGTTGTTAAAAAATATATTTACTTGTTTTGTATACGAATTAAAAGATTTATTTATTATTTAATTAAACGAAACACACACAATTGCATCATATTCACATACAATCAACTAAGTAATAAGTATTTCTTGTTATAATTAAATTGTAGATTATTATTAAAATGGATTAATAATGCTTTGATTTAGATGAAAAAGTTTAAAGAATTTTTCTGTGAATAATTTCTGAAATTTAAGTTGTATTCGTAGTATGTACTTCATTTAAAAATAATTGCGTATTTGTCACAATATACGAGTATGTGCAAATAAAACCGAACTGGTTTAAAAATCAATAAAAGATCGTAAATTTAAAAATGAAACTGCTACAAAACAAATTTAAAATTTTTAAATTACACTTATACATGTAAATTTGGGAACAAAATGTAAATTAGGAACAATAAATAATATTTATAACAAAACAAAATTTGTAATAAAATTTTTATTAACGATTGCTTGTTTTTAATCTTCTTTTTTAAATCTACACTATCGGAGATGAAAATGTAATAAATTTGTAATAAAAGCCGTATGTGATAGCGCCTTTATATTAATAAAATGTGTTTAAAATAAATTTGAATGAATAAAACATTGTAACATTGCACAGGTGGATAATAATAAAAATATCATTTCAATTTCCGCTTTTTATTTCAAAAAACCTATAAAAAAGCCCAATATTAAGTTGAAAGAGAACGGTTCCAATTTTATTTTTTTTAAATAATCAATTTACACAAAATTTCAATATTCATATTTATTTAATAATACAATAATAATAAAACGGGTTAATTTATTTGCATTTTTTTCACATACGTAGCTTTATAGTTTAATTAAATATTCAAAAAACCCAGTTTCCATAAAATGGTTAGTTTAATATCCACATTTGTTTTCTTTCTGATAAAGATATTATAATAAGAAATCGAACAAAACTATCCAAAGAATTCTTTTGAATATCATCGAACTTGTTTTACAAAAAATTAATTCGATTTTTGGACAGAACGTGTATTGGAAACCGATGTATCGTGATATAATTACAAAAAGAAACCTCATCAATATTCAAGTATTATGTTTCACGAAAAATAACAACAATAAAGTTAATTTCATTAGTACTTGGACCCATATGAGGAATATATTTACAACAAAAGCATCATACAGAGAGTGAATATGGACATGTTTGATATATTATAGTAATAATAAGATCAATTTATTTATTCACCGGTAATTGTGTGCTTATCGATAATTAATCATTTGAAATCCATCAAGACCACCAAAGTAATTTCAACTCCACCACATTTCGTTCACGAACAATATTAATTGTTTCAACATAAAATAGGACAACACTATCAAGTAATTACTTACACGAGTTATAACTATATGTTGTATAATTACGTTATTAATTACTATATTCTTGTGCAGATAGGTTTAATTACTTCTGTGTGCGTCATGTTCTATCGTGCACCTATTTTCATATTGTAAAAAAATCTCTCTTGCAGCTTTCATCAAAATCTTTCGTCGATCAATTGTTCAAATCTGTATTAGTGATTGAAAGGTTCAATTTTGTTTTAAACAAATGTAATTAAAATTTTGTTGCTTAAGGGACTGCGTTGCATGTAATCAAATGTTATAACAGTGATTACTTTTTTATCTGTACGTATATTTTTTATAGTATAGGTATTTGCTGTATTATTAAAGTAAATAACAAATTAATTATTCTAAGTATGATATACACTGTGTCCCCGGATAGATGAAACGACTCTTGTAAATGACCAAAAATTTTCGAGTTGAAAATTCATCTTTTGGGATTAGGTCCTGCTTAGTTAGCAATTAATTTGTGACATAATTTTAGTCTTAAAAAAGCACGTATGCCTTGGTAAATTCAAAGAAACGAATTTTAACATAAGAGTAAAGTACCTTTTTTTTGCAAGATACGGCAAAATGTTATAAGGAAAAGTTGTTTAGAATGGAAAACTGAATATGTATCTCCATTTTTATTTAAATTGGCCATCTTTGATTTTTTGTCTTTTATAAGGATTTACACAATGTTAAATGGTCTTTTTTGTAAAATTACAACAAAATGTTATTAACCAGAGTTGTTTACATTTAATACTGTGTATTTTGTTGTAATTTTACAAAAAAGACCATTTAACACTGTGTAAATCCTTA
>SSSI01002092.1:0-11705 GCA_004796505.1 Oryzaephilus surinamensis
TATTTCGGTTGTGTTTTAAATTTCGTGTGTTTTTTTTATTGTAGTTTGTACTATACTTCTTAATTTTATAATTGGTAGGTATATTTATTAATAAATTTCTAAGTTACAGGATTTTTTTGTGTGATTATTATAGGTTAGTTTGTAGAAAGTTTGTTGAGTGTTTAGAACTTTATTCTTGAAAATGGTTGGATGTTCAGCCTTTGGCTGTTCGAATAGAAGTGAACATGGAAAAATTATGAAATATTTTCCTAAAGATCCAAAACGGCGTAAGGAATGGGCAATAGCTGTTAAAAGGAGTAATTGGACCCCAACAAATTGTTCTGTTTTATGTGAAGTAATTAAGATACATGAATTTTATTTATACATATTTATTTAATTTTATTATTTGTGTTGTATTAGGATCATTTTCCTCCGGATATGTGGGAGAAAACAAGAGTGGATGGTACCAGGAAGCTAAAACGCAATGCAGTACCAAGTATATTTTCCTTTTCTGTGCCCAATGTAGTAAGAAGGCCACTAATTCGGCGTCAAATCTCTGGTCCACACATTGAAGTTAAAGAAATGAGTACAGTTTGTGAACCGAATCTTTCTGAAACCAACGTATCTTCCTCTAGTGCCTCAACTTCAACTTCAAATACGACTAACACTAATCTATCGGAACTGGAAGCATCAAATGTGCCTGACACAAAATATAAAAAACTCGAAGATCGCGTTATAAAACTTTCTATGAAATTAAAAACTTTAAAGAGTAAATTGCAAATATCTAATCGAATTCGAAGAAGAACGGTTAAACGTTTACAAGAAAAAGATAAATGTATCAATGAAAACAAATATTATTTACTACTAAAAAGAATATTTACTGATGACCAAATTTTTTCTATGGATCATAAAATGAATTTCCGTAAATGGTCTAATGATACAATTCAAAAATGTTTGTCCATTAAATTTGCATGTGGAAATAATGGTTATCAAGAATTACTAAGGAATCGAATTCCATTGCCTTCAACACGAACTTTGAGTCGACGATTAGAAAGTCTAAAATTTATGCCGGGCATTTTAGACGAAATATTTGACTTTTTACGAGTAAAAGTTAATGCTATGGAAGAACATGAAAAATTGTGCATGATTGCAATGGATGAGATGGCCATAACGACCTCAAATGTTTTTGACACTTCTTCAAGCCAATACATTGGAAAAGTTACATTGCCTCAGCATTCCGGTAATGCAACACATGCGCTTATTTTTATATTAGGCGGCGTTACCTCACGATGGAAGCAAACAGTTGCTTATCATTTTACAGGTGATTATTTTATTGTTATTTTATAAGTTAAATATATTTTTGTAACATGTTTCAAACTGTTTTCAGGTAATTCAACAAATGGAGTAGTTTTTGAGGACATTCTTTTTGAAGTCATTCGGAAAGCAGAAGCAATAGGCTTAACAGTTCTGAGTATCACATTAGATATGGGACCCGTAAATGTTGCATTATGGAAAAAGTGGAATATTGTTGCCGGTAGAAATTCAATCCCTAACAGTTTATTATTCATTCTTACGATGAGTCTAGAAGGATATATATTTATGCGGACGCACCTCATGTTTTTAAAAATTTAAAGAACATGCTGGTCATGCATGGGCATATATATGTATATTTCTGCTGAAATTCAGGCAAAGTACAATTTACCCACTAATCTAATTGATGTAAATCATATACGTATACATGATCTGATTACATATCAAAAAGATTTCCATTTCCTGTTAGCACCAGGATTACATGAAGAAATCTCACATGTTTTTATTGGAGATAATAATGTTGAAATTTGAATTTAATTCAATTGTTCAAATCTAGTAACTTTTAAGTTTAGTTATTTGGTAACTTTTTATGATTCAATATTTAAGTTAATTTTTTGTCATGGATGGAATTTCCTGTTACATCCATTTTTGAATATAGATTCGCTGTACAACTTTCAAAGTGTTAACACGTTTCTTTCAATTGTTACTCTATTTCTCAATAAATACTAATTACTTGATTATTCTTTTACAATTATTTAAAAAATAAGGTATGGAAACCATCTCAAACTGGTGCCATTCTATCTTCATATTCCATTCTACAGCTACAGGAGTACCTTTTTGAAATCAAAAATTGTTTGTTTTTATTAACTTCGAGATTCAGTCAAGATTGTGTGGAAAATCTTTTTAGTTGTGTCAGAGTCAAACAACCACTACCAACAGCACTTCAGTTCAAAAATAATTTCGATTGCTGTCGGTTTATCAGTATTTAAAAAATATTTCTAAGTTCTAACACTAACTACGATGAAGGCGATAGAGAAAATTTTAGTGATTTCTTAGAATCCATTAAACAACCAAAATCTCAACCGAGTGAAACTTATACCTGACGACGTAAATATACAAGAAATTCATTTAAGTAAGGCCAAAATGAATTCTTTTCACTGCGTTTGTAGATATATTGCTCATAGTCTTCAAAACAATTGTACAATATGCTCCAAGCGTATAGATTGTTTAGGAAGTAAAAATTATAAACTTGCAATGGCGGAGATTGATAAATTTACACAATTTAAGTGTTTCAAAAAAAATACTCTGTTTTTTTGTAATTATAATACAATCCTTTTATTTTTGTATCTAGAACGAATTTTTAGAACACATTATGAAAATCTGCAAGATAAAAATGTCAATATAAAATCAACATTAATTAGATTTATTAAAAAAAAAACTGAGATGTTTAAAATGCCTCTTTGCCACGATATTAAACATAAAATAATAACAAGATTTATATTGTTTAGATTAAAAATAGCAAGTAAGAAAAAAATTAATAGGAAAATATATTCAAGCAAGACAATGAGGCCTTAAACTGTACCTGATTGTAAATAAATGTTTTTATTGGATATTTTTAATATTAATAAATAATAATTAATTTTCAAACTTCATGGATTTTTACTTATTCTACCTTGTTTATATTAAAAAAAACAAGTAATATATGCAAAAATTACACTTATAATACTTGTTATTCAGGGAAATAAGAATAAAACTCATAAGAATTACATATACAAATGTTTGAATTTGGAATGAAAATGGCGTCACTCCCGCTATTGTCTTTACTCTCTTTATAGAGGACTCTAAAGGCCTCGGCAAAGGCCTGCCACCCTGCCAATAGTTGTACAACTTCATTCAATAAGTTGACAAAAATCCGGATACTTCAATTACAATTAAATTTTTCCTTAAATTTTGTTCAAACTATTTTCAAACTTTTCTTAATTGGGTTGGAAATGATGTGGCGGGGGTTGGCTTTTCCCATTTTAATTGTTTTCCGTCGTTTCAGCCACCGCGAGATGTCAGCTTTTTTTCGTCGGTTTAATTTTATTTTCTATTTGGATTTTCAACAACTTGACAAACGTTCTTATGTAACTAAATAGTGAAAAAATGCTATGAGGACGCTCTTGTGTTATATATTTTTTCTTGGGCCGTTTTTTTTTCATTACGCTATATCAGCTATATCAACAATTGTAAATTTTAAAAACATTCCTTCCTCCTCAATTTCGACAAATAAAAAAAGGACAAAGATATATGTTGTGAATATTTTCTGTACATTTTCTATCTTACAATTTTGAATCTTTGCCAAAGTTGGGTCAGACAGAGAATAAATTATTGGATACAAATCTTTCATATAAAGAAGTTACAATAGTTTGTCGCCCAATGAAAATATGAGAAAAGGGTGAAATAGATCTAGTTTTAAAGAGTAACAAGGATAAATATATTGTAAATTCGACTTTCTATATTGCACATACTTTAAAGCATGTTAAGTTTCGGCTGACTGCCAAATTTGTCTATTGCCAAAGCTTTTTACAAATGCAGCGTTCCACTTTGATTTTAAACATTTTCTACAGAGTGTTTACATATCATTTGGAAACATTTTACTTATGTAGTCAGATGCATTAAAACTCTTTAATAATTTTTCTGACCAATATTTGGATCGTTTAATAAGCATCATCCAAGAAAACTGAAATTGTTATTACACAGATAAATTAGAATTACATTAAAGGAAAATTAAACTAGAATATCTTGTAATATTTTTTTCTTTATTTTTGATGATCTTTTTACATTTTCAATGAGGAACATTTTGTTGATTTTTTTTTTAATAAAAATTGCGCATTTTCTACTATCTAATGAGCTAGTAATATCAAATTTTATTTTACATTTTTTTTTTGTAATTTTTGCAAAAGCTAAATTTATTATTATAGTACATTGGACTTATAAAAAGTATTTCTTTTTTTCTAGTTTCATTATCTTTCTTTACATTACATTCTGGCGAACAATGTTTTTCAATTTTGCCTTGATTCATTTTATTATTTTAAATACGTCGTGTATTTTCTGTTTAATGTAGAAGTCATACATAATAATACTTTGAATATACTTAAATAGGAAAAGAACAGGTGGTTTGAAACTCTTGTTTTTACTATATATGGTTATTTTGTTCTTTTATTATTATAATTTGTAGGTAAAAATTATTAAAAATATACACGAAAGTCTACAGGTTTGTTTTTTTATTATTATAGACATAATTTTGACATATATGTATGTAATTTAATTTGATATGTTGATAATAATGATTTTAATGGACTTTATGTTGTTCAACTTTTTCAATTAATTTCTAAATTTTACTCTATATGTTGCAATTTTTCTACCACAAGATTCAACAAAGTTATAATCAAAAGCAACTGTTTTGACAAAAATAACATAAAACTTTTTTCCACTAATTTTTAACTAGGATTTGTTATTTACATGTTTTTATTTTTCCAAGAATATTATTAACCATATATAGTAATAATTATTATACATCTTCGTAATGGGTGTTCAAATATACAGATATTAGAGTATAATTTTTGAGCTACATAAATTGACAAATTGCTCGTTTTTAGACACAGAAATTGAATTAACACATCTTCAATCAATATTTAACAAAATTTTTAAAATAATAACTGAGAACTTATGAAGATTTGTTAACTCATATTCGCGAATCAAAGCTTTTTTATTTCTATGAGTATTATAATGGACTAGGCTTAATTACATAGTATTATTGCATTGGACAATTTATTATTTTAGTTTATAATTTGTTTAAGTGAATGGTTATAAATTTATTTATTGTCACTTTTTATGTGTAAGTTTTTTGTTAGATTCCATACATTATTTAAATATAATAAAAGGCAGTGAAAATATTAATTTTTACATTAACACAATATTTATTACGAAAAACAATACATATTTAACACCCGTTTTAATTGAGTATTTTTTTTATAGGATTTTGGGCTTAAACAAAAGTTGATGTGGTTCTTATTGATACAAAAATAAAATAAATGGAATGTACAAATACGAATCAAAGAACTATTTTAGGGAATTTACAATTACCCGGATCGATAATTAGAAAAAAAACTATACGTTATATAAAATCTAATGTTTTGTAGAGAAAACATAAAAATTATTTAAATAAATCACAGGTTATATGGTAAAATAACAACATTTATAATCACAAATAAGAGATGATCACATTAATTAACAAGTGTTTTAATTATTAAATATTTTAAAGCTTTAATGGACATTATAAATAATATAATGCACATTAGCTTTAAATTCAACTGACAATAATAAAATTCTCATAATTCTTTGTATTTTAGTTGTTTTATTTTTGAATTAGGTATAATATTATTACTTATTTATTTAAAAGTATTTCAAATATTAGGTATTCTGTACAAATTGTATTATTAACGGTTATGTATAGAGAGAGTTTGATAAATAATTATAATATGGTGAAACAATAATTATATGTACACATATTTGCAACGGGTTTGTCTAAATATATCAATATTTCAAAAAAAGTGTCCATATTTTAGGTGTTTCTGGTTCTGATGTCATAAAAACAATCCATATAATATTCGTTTTATATAGGAAAATAACTCTTAATATTCAAAATTGTGACATTTTGCCAATCATACTTTTACAATGTATCATTTTTATAACATCTAAATTTATTGCAGGAAGAAGAGTATAGAATGGCTGTAAAAATTACATTGAGATTAAAAATAAACAAATATCACTAAATTGAATTATAAAATGAACTTTAGCTAATGGATTATTAAAATCTTACACACCCTGTTTATTCAATTGTTGGAATAAAAATATATTTCTAGACATTTGAGAGGTTTAGTTTCAAAAAAAAAACAGAAATTTTTTGAAACTTCCTCAATTTTTAACTTTTTCATTGTGCCTATTTTTTTTAATTAGCAGATTTGTTGATAATTTTAACAATTTGTTGAAAATTTTATAAATCGCTATATTCTAATCTACTTTATATCTTAAGGCACTGAATAATTGTATTATTTGCTATTTTATAGCAACATTTTTATTCACATCTCTTTCTCTACTCTTATAAGGATTACCTAAAGATTTTTTTATTTAATTTCATTTAAAATTTTGATTATAAATAATTTAACTAATAGAAAAAAATCTATCAATCTTTCTATCTATCACATTTCTATTATTAATTTAATCATCAATTCGATTATTTATAAAGACAGAATTGACTGTTTAATTAATCAGGGTGATTAAAAATAAATCATTTCAATTTGCATTTATTCCACACAATTCTACACTCTTCCACTAGATTTAGATGTATTATTTTTTGAAAAATATGGAACATTTATTCATTTTACAATAAATAGTCTTTTTAATTGGGCACAATTTTCAGTCCGAAGTTTCGTAATATATTCTACCTTAAAATCTTATTAAATTTATATAATTTATTTAGGTAAAACAAATATTGGAAAAAATATTCAAAACGAAAATCATTTCAAATAAATATTCACTTTCGCACAGTCCCTTATTTTCCTTATAATCCTTAATAATTAGATAATCTTTATAGAAAATTGATACTTAACTAGGATTGAAGATATAAAGTTTATTATTTTATAAATATAAGTTTATGGACAACCACACTCATCCACAACCATTTTAGGCAAGTCTCTTTTTATTATATTATTATCGTATCCATAATAAATTAAACTCATACTAGAAAATTTCAATGGGGCACAGCATGGTTGCATGCCGGATAAGTGATGAGTTTTCCTAACTTCCTCTATTACATGAGTATGATAAGTCACATATGTATCTGGTGTTCGATGATGGCCACAATCGCCCCTACAGTAGTTTGCATAATACCTGAAATCATACAAAACAAATTCATTCATATCTACAATTTATAGTTGAATTGAAATTGTGGAAATGTACCATTTACAAAGCTCGAAAAGTGATTAATTTCTTCTTGTTTGAGATTGAAGCGGAAAAAATCACACAAATACAAAAAAAACATACAGTACTTGCTGGTTTTATATTGTGTGGCAAACTTTTTACATTGTGACAGATTAAACAATAAAAGAAGAAGCATTTTTGTAAACTTTTCCGGTTCTTTATAACCCTTTAATTTAAAGTTGCTGTTTTTATGGCGATAAAAGGAAAGAACTTGTCAATGGGGTGCGCTTTATGACGTTTTATTCGATTAACATATATAATATTGTAGAAGGAATGGCTTACCCCTGAGGCGCTATGACCCAATCGTCCCATCCAATTGCTTTAAAACTAACATAGAAACGTTGCTTACAACACTGATTCCCTGAATCTGGTGAACAGTCGAGCGCCCTTCTTCGGACGCGTTTCGCTGTATTTGGATCCGTGTGGATAACAAGAAACGGACGATTTACATTCGATCTTTTGTCTATTTCATTATTAAATAGATGGATATGCCAATTAGAGCAACAACTACAATCGACCAAAAGTCGTAATTTCTCTTTACTTGATTCACTCAGCCACGTTCTCACTATATTTGTTAAATCTATTTTCTGCCAGCCGCTATTTGATTCTTCTAGAAATGATGGTACCGGATCCGAACCTGATGTCATCTTTTGGAATTGCTATTAGAAAAAAAACAGACCAATAAGTGACTGCATTAAATCGAAAACTTCAGTACTAACTTGTTGTGTAATTGTTATGGAATCTGGTGGTAGTCTTTTGGATATGATTTTGAAAACATATAATTTTGTTCTACATTTTTGGGGTGTTCTATGTTTTACAATATCGGCTTTCATCCACAATGTTGCCGCTCGCACTTTGAATTCTTGACCAAATTGTCCAGAATCCGGACTCACACGGAATTCTAATGCTCTGTTTGAGTTTATTGATGATCCTGAAAATTAACGGTATTGTTAAGGTTGAAATTTACATGAAATAATAGCATTTTTTTAAAACGCAAGAGACAAATGTCTAAAAGCGTGTTTAACACGTCCGTTCTGATATCGTAATATCTGGGTTAATTGTTCGTTTACGGAATTTTACTACGTTAATTAGAATTAGTTTAAAATACGAAATTCATCGAGCTAAATGACTTTGAATTAACAATTTTCTTACCGAAATGAAAAATTATTATTAAAATATTAATTAATCATTATTTAAATATATGATTATTTTATGTTTTTAAAAATTTTAAGATACCTAATGCTTATTATCGTTAATTGCTGATTGTGTGGCAATAAATGATATCAGCATTATCAGCACCAAACTAGAACCCAAACATTGTGCATGTATAAAATATAGACTAAAATAGCTTGAAATGGTAAATACTAAGTTATCTGTAGTTAGCAGCCAGTTGTACGAATACTATCGCAATACAAACAATATTTTAAATATTACATAATATGTCGCATGTTAATAATGTTGCAACACTTCTACTATTAGTGTTTAGTTGGTATAGTAAATAGAATTGATCAAACTGTGAATTTTTCTGCAATTCATCCAGTCTTTAATTCTTTCAGTGGTAACAGCTACGAAATCAATCCAAATGAATTCCCAAAAGATTTTTTATTCGGTGTTGCTAGTTCAGCATATCAAATCGAAGGAGCTCACAATTTGAACGGTACAAAATGCAAATAATTATTTTAACCTTGTATTTATTAACATACTGTTTATTTTGTGTAATACAAGGTAAAGGAGTCAATATATTCGACTATTATCTAGAAAAAAATCCCAAAATTGTAAGAGATGAGAGTAATGGAAATATCGCTTGCGATTCGTATCATAAATATAAAGAAGATGTTCAACTTATTAAAGAATTGGGCGTAGATTATTACCGATTTTCAATATCGTGGACTCGAATTTTGCCCACAGGATATGCGAATGAAGTGAACGAGGATGGTATTAATTATTACAACAATTTAATCAATGAATTGATTGCCAATGGTATCCAACCAATGGTAACAATGTTTCATTGGGATTTACCAAAAACATTACAAGATATTGGTGGTTGGGCGAATCCATTGCTCGTAAATTATTTTAGAGACTATGCAGAGATTTTGTTCAAAAATTTTGGCGATCGAGTTAAATATTGGATAACGTTTAATTCAATTTGTCATGGATACGATTCGAATGATTATCCGCCGTTTTTGAATCAATCAGCCATTGGCAATTACATGTGTAAACATGTACTTTTGTTGGCCCATGCAGAGGTGTATCATTTGTACAATAATGTATACAGAAGTACGCAAAAAGGCAAAATTGGCATCACATTTGACGATAATTGGTATGCACCGTTGACAGAATCTTCTGAAAATATTGCAGCCACTGAACGAGCCAGAGAATTCATTGTACAATTCATTCGATTCACAATAAATTCGAGTTTTATTAAATTTCAACAAATTTCTAGTTAGGCAGTTTCATCAATCCAATATTCCATAAAGATGGAGATTATCCACAATCGGTCAAAGAGCGTGTGGAAAAGTTAAGTTTAGAAGAAGGTTTCCCACGATCTCGTTTACCAAAATTTACAGACGAAGAAATCAAATTCGTTCGAAATACTTACGATTTTATGGGTGTGAATATGTACACAACGTTTCTAGTCAAAGACATACCAGAAATACAAAGTAAAACACCATCAAATCGTAAGGATTGGAAATTTGATTTGCTACAAAATAAAAACTGGCCAGGTAGTGCATCTGAATGGCTGAAAGTAGGTTTCATGTTGATTTTAAAGTATAATTTGTTTATAAAAAGCATCAAATGTAGGTAACACCGTCTGGCATTAGAAATGCGATGAATTGGATTAAGAATAAATATGGTAATGTGGATATTTTTATAACTGAAAATGGATTTTCTGATACTGGCGAATTAGATGATGTAAAAAGAATTGAATTTTACCAGGTAATTATTTTCCAAACAATGGAATATATCAGAATATTTGTCTATATATCAGAATATTTTTCTGATTTATTTTAATGCCTTTTAAATGGCAACATTTTTAAATTGAATAATAAAGTTTTTATAGTTACGTTTCCTGAATTTTGAAATAATATA
Source organism: Oryzaephilus surinamensis (assembly GCA_004796505.1). Taxonomy (NCBI): domain Eukaryota; kingdom Metazoa; phylum Arthropoda; class Insecta; order Coleoptera; family Silvanidae; genus Oryzaephilus; species Oryzaephilus surinamensis. The sequence goes on from SSSI01002092.1 coordinate 10,405, forward strand.
GGGACTTTTTAATAAATGCAATTTAAAAAATATATAAATAATAACTGTCTTGAAAAACAATATTGTAAAGCTTTAGTTTTTACTGCTTTGATAAAACTGTTTACAATTTTAAGATATCAATTTTCCGAACTGTAAAATGCTGAAACCGTAATTTTAGCAAGGAATTTGTTTTATTATTTTCAGCAATACATGAGCGCATTATTGGATGCAATTGAAAAGGATCATGTAAATATTAAAGGCTATACAGCATGGAGTTTACTGGATAATTTTGAATGGCTAAGTGGCTATACGTAAGATATTACCGAATAAATGAAAATTTATATTATGAGCATCGTGTTTTTCAGTGAAAAATTTGGATTGTACCATGTGGATTTTAATGATCCAAATAGAAAACGTACAGCAAAAAAATCAGCTAAATGGTATAAAAAAACCGTAAATGAAAGAAGAATAATCAGTATCGATGAAATGGACCATCACGAAGAGTTATAATGTTTTGTATTTTTTTTTCTCAATAAAAGAAAAGTTTCCTAAATATTATGAAAAGTTCTTTTATTTTACCACTTATTTATTTCATATCAATATATTTTCGTCATGTTTTATTGATGGCAATAAAAAATATATGAAAATATGTATTTGTAAACGCTGTTTATTAAACATGCCCACGTTTTATTTACTAACATATCATTAAATGCATGCTTTTGATCCAATAAATATGATTTAACTGGAAATTGAATCGGTGTATGTAAAATGATGATAGAATATGTTATATGTTTAATATAGTGAATGATATATTATGTGCGGCATAGTTATATAAAACACAAACAACAATAAAAGATAGATAAAATCTGGGCAGATGTAAACTATATACGTCAAATAAAAAAATAGTAAAATAAAATTGATAATATGAGTGAGTGAATATACTACAAACTCTTATGGGGCACTAACGAAATCCATCTCAAGCATAAAAAAACTGTGACTGTTATAAAGACAGTAATATCCTAACTATACACATGTATATGAAGTGTATATTTTCTATATAAATGCTAGTATCCAGCTAGTACATATATATTTTACTAAATTACAGCTTTTTTTACGATCTGTTGAAATTTATTTGTATTTTATATACAGAGGAAGAAGATGGAGCTTCAGGTTTAAAAATTTAAAGATGCAACTGCACCAAAATTTAATTTTGAATTTAATTTTCTTTCCAAATACCTAGTGGCATTATTCTTTTATAAATTAAATTTAATGTAATAGTCGTTTTCAAGAAAAATTTCCAACTTTATGTTACCGGCGAGAGT
>SSSI01002092.1:11725-39841 GCA_004796505.1 Oryzaephilus surinamensis
CGCCATCTAGTGGTAAATAACTAAAGTTTCAACTTAACTGGTTTGAAACTTGGCTAAGGTTGGTGTCCCAGCTAAGCGCCAAATTCAAAAATAGACAATGCCGGTATGGCGGAGCGCTATGTGGAGTACAATCGGCCTTTTACCCCTACTCAGATGTAAACTATATACGTCAAATAAAAAAATAGTAAAATAAAATTGATAATATGAGTGAGTGAATATACTACAAACTCTTATGGGGCACTAACGAAATCCATCTCAAGCATAAAAAAACTGTGACTGTTATAAAGACAGTAATATCCTAACCATACACATGTATATGAAGTGTATATTTTCTATATAAATGCTAGTATCCAGCTAGTACATGTATATTTTACTAAATTACAGCTTTTTTTACGATCTGTTGAAATTTACTTGTATTTTATATATAGAGGAAGAAGATGGAGCTTCAGGTTTAAAAATTTAAAGATGCAACTGCACCAAAATTTAATTTTGAATTTAATTTTCTTTCCAAATACCTAGTGGCATTATTCTTTTATAAATTAAATTTAATGTAATAGTCGTTTTCAAGAAAAATTTCCAACTTTATGTTACCGGCGAGAGTAAAAAAGCTCTCTGAATGAATAGTGTTTTATGACTTTTATTTTGCAACATACGAAATAGTTTACTACATCATTAAATTTTGTTTTAAGGAACAAAAAATACACGAAGTCATAGTAGTTCTTGTATGAGTTTGCAATTTTTATATATTTACAACGGACGAAAATAAGATAATTTTATTTTTTCTGTAATAAGAGTTGAACAATTTGGAACCTTGTTAATGCACCAAAGTTCTATACAAACACTCGAGACTTTGGTCATAAATTTACCAATCATGTGAATGCATACTCAAAATCGGTTATATTCTAGAAATCACAAAACCAATTGCGATCTTATCCGGCTATATCATAAAATCTTATGTGATCCATACAAAATTCTAGTATACACACAATCAACTTGTCAAATATGAATATTTTTACCCACTTACATTTATTATTTTTCCATACTATTAACATACTTACGATTCAAGCGATATACAGGGCAAAACAAGTCTCAGGGGGTAATGCATTTTAGGAAAAGAATAAACAAAACTTATGTTAATTTTTTAAATTTTAATTTGAAGAAGTAAAATTTCTTTACAGAAAAATATTTGTCATAACAATTAAAAAGTTCGACGCGTAAAAGCCATTTTTGTCAACAAATTATCGCTCAACTTGCCCCTTTTGCGACATTCGATGCACTCTCGTATAAGTACAATACAGACATTATACAAGTTGTTGATGTCACCCCATAGAAATATTTCTATTTTGATTTATTAAGCCAACCAAGGAAGTTTTATAATAATAAACAGCGTAAACCAACAAAGTAATCGGAATGAAAAGGCAATAGGGGTGGCTGGAGTGAAATTCCAGTCTCGTTCAGTTGTCGGGATAGTTTTGGTGTGTGACTCAGCGAAGAGGTCACTCATCCGGATACATATATGTATATCTGTCAGCAGCAACTTCCGATTCTCGAACGCATTTCCTATTGCAGATCTGTCTTATAAACATTATGTTTTCGCTTTTTTTTTTTATTTCAAATGTAAATAATGATGAGGGATGATTTTCAAGATTTTGCTGCTACTGAATTAACCATTTCTATTCTAACTCCTTAAATTATACATTTTTCTACAAAACATTCGTGACGTTTCTATATATTCGAAAGTAATTTGCAGAAACTGGTTCAGAATATCAAAATCCAGTAATTGATTAAATGTGTTCTATACAGTAAGAATGAAGAATCTGAAAACATTGAGCTTTAAAGAATATATTCCAGTTTTAATTTTGGTTGGTTAGTTTGCATGGGAAAATTGTTTTCATTTTGAGAATACATTTAAATCTTTTCTTCAGCTTAATAAAAAATCAATGAAGCCGTAATATAGAATATAGAGAAAATAAAAACTACAGCTGCCCTTCTTTTTTTGATAGTTGTAACTGAGGTTCTAACACATAAAACCAGCAAATGAATTGGAAAAATTTTATACAATGTATTGAAAAACAATTTTGGATGAATGCTTTTCAAATGAAAATGTATACGCATATATTTATTGTAATAATACAATTTCAAATTCGGAAATTACTCGTATTTACTTCGATACGTAAAAATTTGTAAATGCAATAAGTTGAAAGAAACAGAAGCAAATTGGCACGAGAGAATAAAATATAACTTTATTTCAGTTTAAAAGTACATAAAAAGTTGTGGTATCAAAAATCTTTAGTCGTAAAAATTAGATAAATCGTTTTTTAGATGTAAATTGAAACCGGTGCAATTGTTTTGACTAAGATATCGGCTCATAAAAAAGTTTATATCAATATAAAATTGTTTATCTTCATTTTTAAGTACTTTTTCGCTGAAGAAAAACTGGCACAGGTCGAAATTCTGTTTTTGAACTTTAATCGAAGTACCACAACGACAATTAAATCATGTTAATTAATATTTAGCAATTATTAGAGTTAAAAATCTGTTTTATCTGGAACAGATTGCATTTTTAAAATTGGAACTTGGGGATAATAAGCTCGCATGCACCGGAAATAAAATATGCAACACGCAAAATGAACTCTTACTTTCCCATTCGTGTAATTTACCTGCTCACCCTGTTATCGAGTTTTGTTTTACCGATGAGTTATCGACATTATTTCCCTTAAACATGAAATTAAAAAAAGAACTACATGTATGACTAAAAAAAATTCAATTCATGCCATTTTATCTCTAAACACATAATGCCATCGATATCATTTACAAATTTTACACAGATAAGCAGTTTTCGAAATCCAGGTCAACAGAAGAAACTAAATTCAAGTGGAAAGTGGTAAAAGGGTTGATTTTTGTTTATGAAGAACTTGATTAACTCTTTCAATATGGCATGATTGACGGAACGATTGAATGAAATGAAAGAGAAAATAAATAGATAATGTTGTGGAAAACTGGAAAAGTGTGAGTGATCACACCCTGCACGTGATAGTTTGATAGGTATGCACACAGTATGAATGGACCTCCTACAGTGTGGAGCGCAAAAACACGTCTAGAAAGTTTTGAAACAAGCTTAAAACATATACACTGTGTGTTGTGACATTTAAGAATCGTTTCATTTGTCGTACAAATATGAAATATAGTAAAAGATGAGTAAGTGGTGTTCGGGGGAGGCAATAGAAAAATGTATGTATTTATTTTGATGATGGTATCAATTACTGTGTGTGTGTGTTGAGAAGAGAGGCTGGCCTGGCTCGCTTTTGCCTAACAGGCCGATTGCGAGGCGTCCGTATATATACATATATACGGTTGCTGGTATATAGACGCTGCAGACGCTAAAACTTCGGGACATGGACGCGTCAGGTCGGAGCCAGAGCCATCGATCGACTTCAGTGGCAGACATTTAAACATCATGTATTACTATTGCTATTGCGATACCCAACCGAGACATAGTCTAGTTTGGACTATTAAATATTTACATTTACTGAGTTTTTCCTTCGACATGCCAGTTTTTTATTGGATTGTGGAAATAATTGCAAAATGGAAAACGGCTATGATTTTTTGTTGTCTTTTCACATTTCTTTTACACTACATTACATTTAACCATTCTGTTTGTTAAACAGTTAAGAGACAATGTTTTAAGTGGACCCCGCCGAATTTGGCTAATATTTAACTTGTATATTTTATGCCACCATCCATTTGTCTATTAAATTTCGAACACCATTATCGATTCTATTAGTTTTTTCAAAATTACATTGTAAACTCATTTAAACTCCATTTAAACCGCAAGATTTATTTGCTATAAAAAATCGCACCTACAATTAACAAGTTTTTTAAAGCACTTGTAAACCAGGATCTAATTGATGTTTTATTTACTTTTGGCTTATCGTAGATTCTTTTCAGTTTTAAATTTGGCGAATGCGCTGGGCAAAAATAATTTTAAAATCAAAATTTCTTTATAAGTAATTCAAAATTTGTCCCACATTTGATATTCACAAAAAGGAACTAGTAATTAATTACACTGTAAATAATGAATTAGGAAAATACCAACAGATGACACGATTAATTTGTCTTTTTCAGTTTTATTCGAACACAACATCAAGAACTCGAACATATTTATTTCAATAGATTCACATTAAAGATATGCAACATTGTAAGTTATGCTAAGTACTTAATGTATGTAAAACTTAAGCATGTATATCATAATTTATAGATCGATCTAAATAAATATTGACTTTAGGCCTTTATAGTATTATTTGTTACCGCATCTAATGGTTTATTGTCCTGCAAGTGTGAAAATATATATTGTAGTTTATTTAATTTGCATATTATACAAATAAGACATAATTAACGTTATGTAGTACATTTTATACACATTTAAATAATGTGCTGTTGCTATTCAATTATAATATTTATGATTTATTTATACTGAATAATATTAATTACAACTAGTTATTTATAGTATATCTATAAATAAAATACGTACACGTGAATACAATTTAAAAAAAACACTATTTAAAGAAATGAGAATTAAAATGATTCCAATTTAATATATTGCAAAATACATAATATATAAATGAGAAACGTTTTTGGGATATGGTGAATTGTGTTTCAATTATGATGTGATTTTTTTTAAATGTCAAACGGTGGAAGACTATTTAAATAATTCACCATATTATTGACAGTTCAGTTAACTATATCGATTTAGTTTTAATTCATCTTATATATGTAATGTACATTCAAATGAATGTTCTTCTATTTGTCAAATTCATTGAAAATTTATTCGAATATAAGAGTTAATTTTAACTTGCAAATTCATCTGCCTACAAACACCTTTTAAAACATATGCAATTTATTCAAAATTTAATTTATTTAATGTCATCATCATATACAAGATAAAAAATCTAGTCTGGCCCTACAGAATAAATTATAACGAGTACATATATGTATATAAGGAGGTAACATTAAAATTTTCAATTTTAATATAAAAAAATGTATATAATCCGGAGGCTCTTTAATTTTATAGGGAAATTGTTTATTTTTTTTTTAAGTAAAATAAATAATAATGGATATACAATACATGTATACATATACGTATATAAACAATTGTTTATTTACGATTAATGATCCTTAACAACCTGTTTCATATTTAATAAAGTTATATTGATCATTGCACTTCATTTGTGTTTTAAAAATTTAAAGGTAGGTATAAACTAGCTCTGAAAAGTATCGTAAATATTATTCAATTAACAACAAAATTTGAATTAATTTCTTTTTCGAATTTATTTTTTTGTCATATATCATTATATCTAAAAAGGATAACAGGAACAATTAAATTTATTTAAAGTTAGGACGTTACTAATTTAAGAGCGTCAAAATTTATTTGATTTCTAAATGCTAGTTTGATATCGAAAAAAAATTGTTATGTATAATAATTTATTGTTATATAACAAAAATTGCACAATTTTGACAGATTTAAATTATACTGGCTTGTAAAAGTGACCCCATTTGTTATGCACTTATGCCAATTTAGAGATTTTTGAAATCAATGTACCAAAACTTAAATAAAAGATTAACCCCTAAAAACTTTATGAATTTGGGTGAAAAAACTAATTATAAATAAAAATATCAGAAAAAACTAACAATATTTAATATCACACTTTTCCTAAAAATACGTATTTATATCTTTTTTTTTAGAAAATAACTAGTATTTATAATTACGTTTAACGGAAATAGTTTTTTTATCAAATTTAACGTTAAATGAATACTCATACTTTTATTACCCTGTAGATATAACCACAATATATAACTAAAATTATAATTATAACACACATAATGTTTATATAAATGAATACATAAAAAATGTTAAAAGAACTAATACTTTTCCTTTGAAAAGTACAATTATTAATTTATAGATTGGAATTATATATTACTTAATAGTTTCTTATTCAATTCCCTATACCTAAAATGAACAGAAACTTATAGCATTATTTAAATTTATTGTAAAAAGTTTCTTTTTTCATCTATTATATTTCAGCATTGATTTGTAGACTTAAAAAAGAGAGTATATAAATTTTAGTAAACTGTACAATATTTCAATATAGAATAAGCAGTCAGTTGTATCAGCTTTACAAATTAGATGAAAGTTAATTCAATAAAAAATGAAAAATAAATCTATACGAATGCATGCATATTTTATGAAATATGCACGTGCTTTCTTAGTACATTATTATGAAAAAGTCATATCGTATGAAGGTGATTTTCGGCCCGTACAGAAAAATTACCATTGCAGTCGAAAAGAAAACCGCCATAAAGAGAAGAAGATATAACTTCTTGTACTTATCATTGCGCAACAAGATTACATAAATAATTACTAGCATTTTTTTTCTGTTTTGTGCAACGGATTTTTTTCTGTCTGGTGACTATGGTTTTTGAACAAAAATTTACAATTGTAAAATATATCATTAACATAAGTTATTTTTAGTTTCAAGACCATCAATCTTAATTACCACAAAATTAATTAAAAAATTAGGCAAATACGGATATTTAAAAAAATATTAATTAGAATTACATAGCTTAAATTCATTTGTGTGATGTACTAAAAAAAAACACGACTAAATTACATACTCTGTACAATTTTTTTCTAGAATTCCCACGTGTTTTATTAATATTTGTTCTATATCTTAAATATGAAAATTATATAGTAAAAAAGTGTGAAGGAGCCGTTACAATAAAAAAATATAGTAGAAATAAGATAATTAGTTACCTTCTTCGGCAAAGGATATAATTTCCGATGTCCTGCCATAGAAATCATCATATTCCATCGTTTCCGTTGTGGATGTTCTAGCGCTAGTTGTAGAAAAGTTCTCCTCCCTATAAAAGTTACTAAAAAAATCACTACTGTCCTCTGCTCTAAATAACGTTTCCATAACAACTTCTCTTGGAAGACTGTGTGTTACATTGGGCTTTTGTCGCAGGCCCAATTTCGATAATATTTGCCGTTTAATTGCTTCTAATCTTAATTTATCAGTTTCTAATTTCACTGTTCTACTCGACTGACAATCAGGACATCCTATCACCGGCTGTTTTGAGCTATCCTCTTCCATATTAGAGCTCTTCTCTAATTGCGATACGTCCATCTGGTCCGGACTGGGCCAATGATGATGACGGACCCTTTCGTTAATCGTACAACTAATCGTACCGCACAACATGATATTTATACATAGAGAAAATATTATTGTCCAATTTGATGTTATCGTAATGCAACTGTTTGCATTATTATGACGGACCGATTTTCGACTATAGTAACACTTTCTGTAGACAGCCATGTTTTTTCGAAAAATTCTTGTGTTGTTTTACAAATTTCGTGTTAGTTTCAGCTATTTTTGGACGGCGACTCTAAAAAGACTGTTGAAGGAAGGGTTGTGATTTGTGTTTTGCGAAATCTTCTCTATTATATATATATGTTTATATTTTTATGTTATTTTTTGATAATAAATTCTAATTCTATCTATTATCTGAGTAAACTTGAATATTTTCTATCTACTTTTATACATTGGAATTGATTTGTTTGTTGTTGTAACATTTTGTTCTTGTGGTTTGTTTTTTTTTGTTTTTTGTAGTTTTAATTGACCCTTACCGCGTTGTAAACCGTAAATGGTAAAACACTGTGTAATGTAAAAAGGTCTTTAATATTAGTAGTTTCCATTTATTGCACATTTTTTCTCGTTGTGCCCAAAAAATTGCGGCCCCGTCAAACTATATCATACTTTACAAGTTTCCAACTTAATCAAAAACTTTCACTCTACTACAAACAAACTCATATTATCACAAGTTTCCTACATAATATTCTTGTGTATACACTTTTGAATCACACAAACACCAAAATTAAAACTGAATACGATTGGGAGAAAAAAAATATGTAAAATTCCACAGGGGTTGTTGGAGTTCGCTGTATGGCTCTAAAGGATATTCAAATCTTCATTATAATGTAAAATTTTCTATAATTTGAAGATTGTTTAAAATAAACCCAAACTGCCAAACAAAATACAGACTCAAATGCACAGTTTCAGTGTGTTTAATAGTTATCGTGTGTGGAAATTTTCTTCTGTTATGTAATGTTTAAAAAGTGTATTATAATAAGTTGTAGGGTGGAAAACGCCGGTATATTGAGCACCCCGATGCGCATTTGTTTTCCATGCGGCGTGTAGATCGCGACTGCTGGGCTGACTACACACACACTACACAACACTACTGCAAGCTTTAGCCTTTTATATTTTATATAAAAACTTTGCGCTGATGCATTGCCCACACAATTTTCCCAATAAAACTGCACTGCTTTTAATAGTACATTTTAATTAACGATATTCATTAATATCTAAACAATTTCCATCATCAATAAATAACCACCATAATATAAAGAATTAAAGCAAGTGTGTAAAATTAATTATACTGATGTAAGTTTAAAGCTCCAGCCAAGAAATTTAAAGCTTTATCCGGAAGATTCTTCGACAGAGATCTTTAGTATACCACAGTGCATTTATTTATTGCGTTTTTCATGTTCGTATGATTCTTTTCAACAAATATGTACATATATCCACAAAATATAAATCACAATTATTTGTGCGTAATAAATATTCATATAATTTATTATAATAATGTACACTAAACAATATAAATTTAATTTTTTATTGATTTTATATTGTTATTTATTCACCTTGTAATTTATGTAAGTAGGATATATTAGGCGCCAGAAACCAATTATAATATAATAGTAACATGTAATTACAAATTAGTTTTTTGGACAACAATTTTATATCCATTTAATTAAAATGATTGATAGTGAAGTGCTTTTGCACAGAACAAAAAAGACAAACCGAACAATACCTTACAAAATACAATTTTATCAGCTTATAAGAATACATATATTGTATAGGTTTAAATTTTCAAATAAATAATTGATTTGTATCGATGCTATCGAAACTCTTATTTGACCAATTAGAACGTCTAGTAAATATGTGTGTGCATTCGAGCATAGTCATTATAATTTTTCATTTTTAATGTAACACAAGTCAAAAGCCATTATGATTATTTGTGCTGGCTAGTCGATCACCTTGTAATAATCAACAATTTCATTGGCCAATATTGTCGATCGAAAAGGCTAAAAGAGTGATTAGTGAGTACATATGGTGGGTCGCGGTGGTCACTTTCGAATACGACCTGTGATCTCGACATGTGTTAAATCATACCAGTCGTGATTCCTCCATTCTGTCCAGCATCCCAACGAAGTGGTCGAAAACCAATTAAAAAACCAGACTCGATTTTTTATCAATATTACCCCTAATTAACTAAAAAGAGCACAAAATGCGAAAACCAAGTCTCTTGAATGAAGTGGACGAAATTTGGTGTTGATGAAAACATTTTTAAAAGTTCGCGCCTCTCCCGGCTTTACCCTATACTTGCGGTTAAAGATGGAAATTGGCATTAAATGATGTGGATGTGCCGCTCCAAAGCAACCTTGTATCAATATTACCTAAATGGTTTAATTCTTACAACTTAATCTTGACGGTCGCGGCGATATGGCACACACAGTGCGGCGTCTCTGTGTGTGCGGTCCACGGATGGGTCCTTCTTCTCATATAGTTATGCACCTCCCGAGCAGTCGTGGGTATTTATTATGCCAATAAAACTTGGTAACAGACCAGCAAGTTTACAATATTATACACACTAACAATATAAAAGCATTGGCCACACCGCCGACCATCGTTTCATCTTTTTTTTATACATTTTCAATTTGTTTTTGTCACTATATGTTCGGTTTTTTACAAATTAAACAAATTCCCAGGACTTTGTATTTGGTTATCGGTTAATCGAGGGTTTATTAGATACATGGTGTATATGTTTTCAACATTTTCGAGTTAAATTATGCACTAAAGTGTCAGTTTTAAATGTATTATGCCTATACAATTTAAAATGGGATTGGTTTTGTATTTAATATCTAAAACGTGTACAATACATGAATTATGTAATTCCATATTTGACTAAAACATTAATATGAAAACATATAGGAGAGACATAATAATGTGTCTGCATTTTATGCCAAAGAAGCCTGTCTGGTGTAGACGATAACTGTTTATGTTTTTTTGAATGTCATCAACTTTGTTTAAATATATACCTGTGGATTAACTATAATAGGAAACACGAAGTGCTAAGAGAGGCGCCAGGGAACTGAAATAAAATTGTAAATAATTATTATTCGACCTAAATTATGAGACCGTGTGAACAGAACCATTTCTTGTATTATTAGGAAATATATCTATTGTTAGATGGGTGCTAAGATTTTTTCTATTTTCATTATTCATTACAATTTCTTTTCTATGTGTATATGCCATGAATATTCACTATAAAAATATAGACATAAATTTTAAGTACATTTTTGTAATCGGTCCAAAATATAGTGAAATGGGGCCCACATTAGTCATGTTAATTGCTGTTACATCCATACAAATAAATAATTATATATTATGGTGCTAAACGTCGACACAAATTACGGATGCGTAATTTGTATTTAACAAAAAATTATTATCAGTTATTAATGCACAATCGGCCATTAAATGGTACATTTTGAAGAAAAAGTGTACAATCAAAAATCCGTTGTAATATTTTCGAAACAACACTAAAAACGTCAAATACTAATGTGCTTTTAGTATATAGTTTATAAATTAAAGTTTCCCTCCAGTCTATAGGCGTTTTAATGTGTATTTTTGTATGAGATGTGAAAATGAAACCATATCACAGAAAATTAAGTACAATTCGATATGAATAATGTTGATACAAAATACGATATAGAAATAAAATTATTTTTTTACGAATTTATAAAACAATTTTTCGAGTTTTGTAATACGAATCTTGGAGGAGACACTAGACGGTTAAATAACGAAAAATAGGAATAAAGTAGAAAGATTACTTTACTTTATTTCAATTTGTAATGTTGGTTGCTCTTCAAAGCAAAAAGAACTTTAATAAATTCGAAAAAAGCGAGTGCTGAAAGCTTAATTTTCGAAATTATTTAGATAATTTTATTAATATCGATAATTGATTAATTCAGTGTCAAAGAAATTTAATATATTTATAGCGATTTACTTTGTGACATTTAAATTAAATTGTATTTTTCCTTATTAGAAAATTAGAAAAAAATTTCTAATAGGGCTAAATTTTTTAAATAATTAGGATATCATCCAATTATCTCGAAAACTGATATGAATTCGTGCGAGATTAGATAAAAAGCTCTTTATAAGCGTAATATATAAACATGTTCAAGTGTAATAATAAATAATAATATACCAGTTAATAGCAGTATATGTATATGGAACATAAAAATCAAAAAACCGCTTATTGTCAGATGGTTGAAAATTAAAAAATGAAAGGTTATAATCTTGAAAACTGTAATTGCAGAACATTTTAAAGTTATATCCTTCTGTGTAATTGCACCATCCATTTATTCAAAATGCCGTATTTTAAGTTTTTAATTCGAATATTGTATATATTTACTATAATATATAACGAATTATAATAAATTATACAGCTTTGTGAGCTAGTAATAAGATATCAAAAAACTGCATGTTCTAAAACCCCACATTAACCAATGAACATATGTGTAATGTAATATTTCGCGTGTTGGATTAAGGATGATTACATTTTTCAACCCTGTAAAATGTGTGTGTGCATTTCCTGTATATTATTTTACCTGATAATAATACAAATGTACTGCAACTAAACTATAATACTTGTACCAGCATATTTTATGTCCAGTGCGCTTTTATATGGCTGCGTTTAATTAAAAATTTACACGAATTTGCTGCCATACTGCTTTCAGCATATGCACAGGAAGCATTCGAAAATGGTCGAATAGAAAAAATCGAGTGTGCAAATGGTGCAGAAAGGGATGTATTCGAATTTGAAAGTAAAATGTGTGCGTTGGTACGACAGAATGGCCCGACGTCTGGTCATCAGTGGGAGTCCACTGTTGCTATACCCATTCCAAACTACCCCCAGAGTGAACGTCGTCTTCCAGTCTAAGCTGTCAAGTGAAAACTATACGATGCTAATGAGACTATACGGAACGATTCATATTTTCTAGGTCAAATCATTCATTGTTACTTTCATTTAATGTCCGCCTACAATTTTTTTGCACGTTGTTTACTTTTACCCTTTTATGATGTTGTTTCAACACCAACATGTTAATGCGGGGTTTTTTCAATATTTGCCATTTGGTCCATAAAATTGTGTGTATGGTGAAATGGGACGAAATATAAAATTGGTCGTGTATTTATCAAAAATTTCTATAAATAAATCGTAATGTCTGAATAGAAGTAAAATTTAGAAAATGCATTAAAATGTTTTGCTAATCTGTCGTTGCGACAATGTGACATGAAACTAAGAAAGCACTTTGTATTTCAAGCCATTCGAGACTGCTTTTTGGGGGTTGAGAACAGAGTTGTGTTTTGTTTTTATTTTCATTAATTCTGTCTGAAGATATATGTATATATTTGGTTTTTGTATCAATTTTTTTTCACCGACTTTAATTTGTCTGGATTGATTGCAATTTTGCCCACATTTAACATAAATTTGTAAAATAAACGAAATTGACGATTGTATTTTATTTTTTATCTTCTGTGTGGTATGTATTGACGTATTCGTGTAACTAATAAAATAAAATAAAATAAAAATAAAGTCACATCATGAGCCAAACCTTTTTTATAAATTATATATTATATTCCTATAATATGCAGAATATCGTAAAAGTCACCTATTTAAACCTGATTAATCTACGTATTTAAAATTGTGGTAAACAATTTATTGACAAACAGAAAAATACAATATTATTTGTACATTAACCCCCCAAAGAAGCAACTAAAACACGACCTATTAATAAAGACAATGTTCGGATAGAAAATATTTGGCATAAGACATCTAGACGGCCTTGATAAGTTTCAGAAAATTTCGTATTAATCATGACATACTTTATATTAAATAAAAATAAGATGAAAACAACCTAAAACAAAAGGTATGCCAGGTACAACAACCAGTTTTTTATAACAAATGAAATCTATAACGGACCATTTGACTATTGTTCGTACATTTAACACATAACCAGTTGGTAAATTATGTTTGGCCGAGTGTAGTGCAATATTTTTGCAATTTAATAATATGGTATCATGAATGCGAAATGACTGCATTTCAAAAACTTCTTAAATGCAAGGCCTTTTGAAGAACGCCGGTGTATTATCACATTAACAATTTTTTTTTATCTATATAACATCGAAACGTGGGTGGTACCATCATATCAGTTTCATCCAATTTTCCTTTTTTATTTATTTTCATCGTATTTATTATATTGGGAGTTGGTAACAAGCGTTTAGCCATCAAACTTTTATAATAAATATGTATGCGTAAAAAACGTTTCAACGTTAATTCATTTTATCATGTGGGCAATATTTTTAATTGGATAAATATTTTCATTTTGGTATTTTTTGTTGTTTTTCGGATTTGTTATATCTAAAAACTTTTTCTCGTGTGAACTTTTCCTCAAAATCATCCCTTAGAACAATCGCATCTTGAATTTTCTTCACGTTCACAGTGCAGTGCTTTAGTGCTGCAGGCCACTAGATCTGTATTTGTAAAGTGTTCGTTAAGTAGCTCACTCGTTTAACGACATGGAATAACCATATCTCATAAAAAGAACCTCTGTATGTAATTAAAAAGATAACAGAGATGCGATACATTATTTGATTGCAATTTTAAAGCGAACTAAATTTGTCAATTTTATTATGAATTAATTGATTTATTACTATAAACAAATAGAATTTAGAATTGAAAATTAATTTAATTATGATATCATACTACTATGTACTCCAAGCTTTAAGTGCACTTAAATAGTTGCATATCAAATTTGAAATTAAAAAAATATATAATATAAACATGTTGAACCAGAAGGCAAAAAACTGATTGTAATAATAAAACGGTTGTTTTTATTTAAAGCTACAGTATAGAAACTTAACGATCCCTAATAACCTAGGTAAAGGGTTGAGGGACTTTAAATCTCATTAAAAATCACATACATATGTCTAATATCAAGTTTTTTTATCCAGTTTATATTTTTACCTACCTGCATATCTAAACCAGGTAGAAAAATTTAAAAAATTATAATTTCACATTTTTTTCACTTACAAACTACGAAATTTATACGTTGTGTATTGGATTCATTAAATTCAGTTGTAACGCAAATTGGTTTTTTTGAATTTTTTAACACAACAGCAAAGATGTGCGATCTAGATCTTGTATCATCATAATATTCATAGATGATACCTTATTTCCTTTAAATTAACTCATATTTCTCCATAAAAACATAATCGTTTTACAATAAAACTGACATGACAATCTTCTTATTAAATTACATCTCAATTTTGTATCTGCATTAAGCAATTTTTCACAATTTTCTATTATTTATTGTATACATATATAGAAAAATTGTACATGTGTTACAATGTTGCAATTAATAAATGAGAATGCAATAAATCCGAGCTAATTAAATAAATTTGTATTAAACTTTTTTTCGTCCATTTAATATTATTAGATGACAAAATAAATATGTGTGTATGTGACATGGATTTGCAGAAAACGTACAACCGTACAAAAAGTTAAACATTAAAATTCATTAATCAATAAATAAAAGTTGACGGTTACAGTTTTTCCTTATATTTCAAACGGAATCTGGCAAAAGATCACACACGAGGATGACATACAATGTAAATGTTATCCAATTAATAAATATGTAATGGAAATGTAATCGTATTAATTTGTGCAACCAATACATATGAAATTTATCTGTCAAGAGATGATGTGAATGATATGGAAAAATTATAAACGAATCCCTATGTTTATTGCACATTTGCAATTGAAATATATTATTTCTTTTATGACTTCTTTTTATATATTACCCGGATATGGAATAAAATTTGTATTAAGTATTTTTTTCGTGACTGCATAATGTGCGTATATACAGGTCTCTGTAATCATAATATTTTAATATTATACTTATTACCAGTGATCAATAATATAATACAAATCAAGGACATGATCGAAAATCTTTTTACCGGATGTTGGATATTATTTGACTGATGAATAAATTCAAAACACTTGATGGATCCATAATGTTTTATTGTAATTTTGTATGAATTTTACATAAAATAAAAAACGTTTCTTTATTTATGCGATAATTAAAGACAATATATTGTACATCGTGTGCAGAATAATTTAATGAACGGTTTTCGGAAATTTGCTTTTTTGAATTATTAAAATAACCAGTAGTTGACATTGAATATAGAATCGATTATGTAATTAAATTTTAACAAAAAGAAATAATAAAGAATACTCCCAACTGGACCTTTTTTTGCTGGTACCAATTAGAAAATGTATTAATATTCGTCAATGCTGACCTAGGACACTGAATTTTTTGGTAAAACCCGATTTGTTACCTTTTATTCACCATTTGTCACCTTGAACAGGTGCATAATAAGTTATTTAAATCTTAATAATGTACCTATTTGACCTTTGAAAATCTTCTATGATTCCATTACGAAAAGCAGCCAAAAAAAGGTACTAAAAGTGGCTGAATCAGTTATTGATTTATTTGGAGTGGTTCTTTTGTTGTGTTTGGAAAAATTACTGATATTTCTGTTGTTAAATTTCAAATATAGTATTTGGACAATGCTGGATTAAATTACCTTTTTTATGCATTTGATCATCTAAAGATAGCACTAAATTGAAACTATAAATAGCCGACGGATTTCTAACATTTTATGGTCTAAATGGATTAAAAATTTTTTTATAATTTATTACGTTAGAATGTTTCTAGCATTTATACACACATTGAATTGTTTACAGATTATTGACAAATGGAAATATTAGAAATTTTATTATTTTAAACGAAGAATAAGTAGTAAATATTAACGGGAAAAAATTATTTTGTTTATAAACATCGAAATTTAAATACCAAGAACAATTAGCTATTATTACAGCTATAAGTCATTTTACACAGAACAATTATTCTTAAAAAATTCATTTATAGGCGAAATTTTTTAAATTAACATATCAAACTGTGCTAAAATCCTTTTAATTATGAGTTTGCTCAATTTATTTACGAATTTCTGACGTAAATTCTAAATGTACCTAGGTTGTTTTCGGAGAAAGTTTAAAATAATTATAGCACTTTTACAGAAATTCGTTTATTATGCGTGACAAATTACGTTATTATTTTTAAATAGTTATATTTACGTACATAATTCACACGATATATTTAATTCGATATGTTTTAGTTAAAATTTAATAGAATTTCGTTCGCCGAAGATCTTTTCGACATCCTTAAAGGATGTTAGTTCTAGTTAATGGATTATATAAGAACTTGATAGAATATTTACAAAAAATAAACACAATTTAAACAGTAATTGGGGATTTTTGTTCACGTAGGTACATTATTTTACAAGTTATATAATATTATATAATATTCCATCAACTTTACAATTGACTTAAGTAATCGTTTTTTTATTGGACAATATTAATTTGGTATTTCCATTAATTTTTTTTGGATCCACCAAAAAGGGAGAACAGAAATTACGTACAAAGATTTCCAATCGTTTTGAAAAACTTAATTTGGTTCCGGTTGCCAACCCCCCAACGTCCTCCCTCATTTCCAATGAACATTGGAACAATGTGGAGCGAGACTCGGGGTAAAAATTGTTCTGGAACCGAACTGTGATTCGTTATAGAACAGAGATCACGAGTTGATTAGTGTGCTCGAACCATAATAAGAAAATACACACGCACACATATATATAGAGGAGCCGTCTTGAATGTAAAGTCAGTGCTGGGCTACTCTTATGTAGGTTTTCCAACACGCGTGTATATGTGATAATATACTATATATATAGATATAGTGAATCAAAAACCGGCAATTGAAAACTTTTCAAAAACGACTGATATATAGCAGACCTGTGACAAATTTTTTATTTTTTGTGTAAAACGAATAACATTGTGATGGTATTGTGATTTTTTGGGATTTTCTATAGAACAGAACTCAACAAAATTGTGATTAAATAAAAAAATTAGAGTATTACGTTTTTTTTTAAAAAAAAAGGACAGGAACAAACAAAACTCGAAAAAATCGTTTAGAAAAAGAAAATGAAAAGTGAACGAGTTAAATTAAAATGTGATAAATGTCCAGTAAATTTTTTATTAAGATCTTTTTGAGACTTTGTGATAAATTTGTGATAAAACAAATAAAAGTAAACAAAACCATCCAAAAAAGCGACTGAATTTTATTAAAATTATAATTTTTTTAAATATAAAGAATACACGCAAATTAGAAAAATCAAAATATGTACGTTGAATTGTTGAATCAATTAAATACATCAAAGACATTTACAATGTCTAGAACTTTAAGACAATGCACTATCAACATCTTAATAGTATTAGTCTTAGTGGTGCCGTCAACGATAAGCGATAAGTACCAACAGGTTTATAATAGATCGATTTTTGATAGCAGCGATGCATCTGTACCATTATCAAGGTCGGGGTGCGGGTCTTGTAATATGCGTGAAGAAATCAAAAATCGCAGTTTAGAAATAATTCGAAGCGAAGTATTAGAAAAATTAGGACTTAAAATGGCACCAAACATAACTGGCAAAGCATTATCAAGAGTACCACAACATTATCTCGATATGATCAATGATTTGGACAATGGTATGTTGAGCGATGAACCGCACCAATTCAATCCCGGTGTTTCCATTACCGAAGAAGAGGACGAATTCCATCTGAAGACGCAAAAAGTCCTAATTTTTGCTCATCCATGTAAGTCGTTCAATGTCACCATTTTATTATGTATCCTTAAACCAGTATTGTGTTGGAAAATCCAAAATTATAAAAAAAAGTAAAAGTTGAATCCGTTTGATTTACAACGTAAGCTTCATTATAAATTTTTTTATGAATTATAAACAATATTTGGTTAATGAATAAATCAATAGATTTTATTTAATAATTGCACAAATCGATTTAGAGATAGTTTTATCTTTTCTGTGAAAATGATATTGACTGGTTGAAGAAAAGTTTACGATTTTTTATTTTCTAAACATAATAATTAACTAAAAATTTATAATGCAATGGAAATCTAACAAATTTGTATATTTGTTTAAAAAAGTCTAGATTAAACAAAATGTTTATTATCATATTATTACATTTAATTAAATTGATAACCCATATATTTTTCGCTTTGTGTGCATTTTTGATTTATTGAATAATAGTATACTTATACATGTGAAATTTTTGTATACAAATAAATAATTCGAAAATGGTTATAATGTTAGAAAGTTTATATAATCATTGATATGATAAATTTGTCAAATACGATTAAAGTATTCGAATTAATTTAATATAAAGGACTGTTAGTAATTCTAATGGTTAATTAACTTTGCAAATTTCTATTTTTAGCAAATAATATATTTCTATAAATAGTTAATACCAGCTGAGAGTACTCATATACGATAAGGAATCTTACATAATATTAAACTATTATATACAAGTTGAGCGAATAGACATTTAAAAGAGAAAAAACACGTCATAGAAAGTCATTATTAATTTCCTTATGTGATTAATAAAACAGATTATACGCGTATAGTAATGTATAACGGAATTATATTACAAAATGTGTGTATAATATCGCTTTGTACAGATTCAACGAAAAAAAGGTAATTTTCGTCAACGTATTTAGTACCTTCAATAATATACATATATAAAATGTGAGCTGAACTAATATTACAAATTCTTTCGTCTGGCAAACGTCTGGTCCAATTATTCTAACTTACGCAAGTCAGCTTTGACCTTCTATAGCAATCTCAGTTGACCTAAGGTGTATATAATTTTCGTCACTTGTTCTGTTTAATCTGTCGAATTTTCAACAGACACGCAGATCAACTACAATTATCATGCATGCACTTTAGAATTTTTTTCGAGAATACACTGCATGAATCCAACTACTAAAATATGGAACTTTGTGATTCAACGCTCTTCGGTGAGCCTTTTTGTTAAATTTAACGGCTGCCCTTTGACATCCACAGCAACTGTATCTATATTTTTAATATTGTTTGATTCAATCAGCTGTTAGACTGATATCTGTGTCAGTGTCATATCTTTTTTCGATACAACACAAGACTTGAATTTTTTTCTGAATTTTATTCAGAGCAGACTGGATGGAATTTTGCAGGACAATTTCTGAAAATTCCTTAAAATATATATAGAAATTTGTCTAAAATAGAAACAATTTTAAAATAGACCGTCTAATGTTCCTAGCAATTGCGTAAATGGCTAATTTGTATCTTTGCAAACCATACATTTTAATAATTCTAAAGATATTTGGCTAAGTTTATATATCAAAGGAAAGAAATTGTATTTTAAAATAGATTTTGACAAATTTATATAAATACATGAATGCATTTATTAACAAAATTTAGAATATACCAACAAACAACATTAATTCCTATTCAAAGTGCATTCATATTTTCGGCTATGCACATATGTATATTCCAAGTTAATTTGCTTATGTATTTATATTATAAGACATTAATAAAAGAGACATTATATTATTAGTCTATAAATAGTTAATTATTCACCTCCCCCTCCTAGTCTTAGACAAGTATATTCCAGTGATGGAATCGCTTTCATAAAGTCCTAAAAGTAAAAGTATATTACGTTAATTATCCGTTGAAATAATTTTAATTGGCATAATTTAATGTTAACTTAATGATTATAGAGAACTCGTGTGCACAATAACAAGAACAATAATACATATAAATGCATCAATTAAGTTCATTCTTTTTGTAAATATATTTATAAAAGACATCATGGTGTTATACCTTCTTGGAAACATACTCTGAATCATATATTTGTGACAATTTAGATTTTCTTAAACTGTTTTCAATTGAAAACTACTCATTTCCTTATAATATATATGTTTGCAATTGATAAACAATGAAATATATTCTGTTACATACAAATTATTAATGTCCCACTGAATGCAATAAATATTAAGCAGTATTAATAGCTGACATTAAATTAAATGCATTAAGGCAGGTAAAATATTTAAGTTTAATTCGTTCATAGCTCGATAAATTCTCTCATATATACGTATAACATATCCTAAACAGTTGTTAGCAATTTATAATAAAAGCACTATGCGTTGTTTAGTTTCGTTCTGTGAGGTGTTTTTTTTTTATTTCATCCTCTTCCAAGTCCTTATCGCCTATCTCATTCCGTTGTTAAAAACAGCTGTTCATCGGTTAATTTGACATGTAATCTAACAAGAGCCTTTCTTCTATATATGTTATAAATGTATATAATATACATAACACATGTTACAAAGTTTGTAAGTTAAACTGACACCCGATGAAGAATTCAAATACACACAATAGTGCGGCAAGAAATGTAGATTAAAATCGAACCCTTCCATTTTTTCTCAAGGGTCGTTCTATGATACATATTAAAAAAGACATATTGTAAATATAAATTTCCCTTTTTATACAATATGCTCTGATGGAGTGGTGGAAAACGTTTCTATTTAATATAATGATTTTTATTTACCCTTTCGTTACGGCCTTGACTTAATTTCACTCTAAATTATTTGTATCGATATAAAAAGAAAAAAAATAGCCAGTCGGCTGCTGTTGCTAAGAATTCTCTTCTATATGCGATTATAATATATTATGCTAATACAATTTGTTTTCTTCTATTTCTCCTCTCTATATATTCACTTTTTAGCATTCCTAATTTATGATGACAAATATATAATTTATGTACGCTACAAGAGAATATAAATAACCTAAAGTGAAAATCATGATGTGTACGATGACTGCTATAAAACTCAATTAAGGTGTGCACAAAACTGTTTTCGTGCATTAAATTCACATAAATTTTGATAAACATATTATAATCATGTATATTCTAAATTGCATTATTATGATATGTATTGTTCAGTTGATGATATATGCGATGATCAGCCTTTGAGAATGGGAAAAATGTGTGAGTGTGTGTGCGACTGCGGTGACATATAGGTGGAGGCATATAATAATACAAAGCTTGGCGTCGTCGATTGAATGAAGTGGGCACACACAATATCTTGGTCACTGGTGACCTTGATGGCGGCCCCGGCTGACCCAAACACTGACCCCTCCTTGCAATTGCAAGTAATTGCACTTGAATGTGTACATCTTTGTACAGCACCCTATATATATGTGGGATTTGTGTCAAACTGTGCCAGAATGGACCATTTTGACCAAAATCTTCATCTTATTGATTACTTCTTCTTCATCCCAGTTTTGGTTCATGTAAATTAGTTCGAATAATCAATTGTAAACAATTTGCCCGCGAACATTTTTGATATTTAGAATGAAAGTTGAAATTTTGCAGAAATTTTTAAAGACAGAATTGTATAGTGACATAATGACCTTGGAAATGCATTATGTGCATTCTGCGAGTACAATATGTCAATTCTAATGCATCACATATAAGAAATTACGGTCAAAGTAGTACGTCCATGAACCTGGTGGCAGTTCAATAAAAATTACTACTGCAAAAATAAACGTATTATATATGTATGTAGCAAGTGCATTGTATATGTATTTTGTTTTTCAAATAACAATAGCACATACTCAACAAAACAGTTTAAATAATCCACTCTATGTGAACGTATATTATATATATATATCTATATATATAATAATATTCATATATTTGTTTACGTACAAGAGGTCGGTGCAATGTTCGATTATGACCGCGAATTATACATGAAAGGTTTTTTAGCCCTCAAATACACAATGACAATATTATCTTTGATGTGTTCTTCACACTATAACAGTTGCAGTTGCCTAAATATGACATCCGTTACAAATACAATTTTTGTTTTTCAATTATATAAGAGTTTTATTGCACTTTTGTTGCGTTTTTTGTCCAATTAACCACTTCCTCCTGTTCGCTGGGACCGTATACGAAAAAAAAAGAAAAACATTGAACTTGACAATTGTTCTAATTTACAAACAAAAAAATTGCATATTGTAGAGTTGAATTAAAGAAAAAAATCGTGGTTGTGTTCATTTTCTATTCGTTTAATTAAAGTTTGTTGGAAAAAAATTGTTTTTCACATGTAATCAAAACGAATAAGTCAGTTAATGTAAATTAGAGAATTTCCGGAAGTTGGACAACACAATACTTCCTTAATAAACATATATAGGATGAATAATATCTACTAATAAGTCAGTTTGCATGCCAGTAAAAGTCATGCATACAAAATACCGTATGTGTATGTTGAATGCACCTTTTGTAAATGCAAAATATATCTAATAAACAACATGCGTACCATTTCTTAGAACTATAAACATTTCAATTATGTGCAATTTTTGTACCACAAATTATAGGGAACGATACACATGCACGCAACAATATTAACCTACCACCCATACTCTGTGCAACTTAACCCTTCATCCCCATCTACACAACAATTAACTTAAATTCAACATTTACGTTGGAATAATTTTTCATTCCATATCTTTATGCAATTGTATCAAGCCCATAATAAGAAATTTATCAACAGAGCACTATGTAATTTAAATAACAATAAAATATTATTATAATATATTTTTAAAATTTAGTCAAAACACTTTAAATCAAAGTACATTTTATTTAAAATAAAAAATTGTTAATCATTTTAATCGTAAAACTTATTACTTACTATTAAGTATTATATAGACTTATTGTTGGTAATAAATTCTTCAATCTGTAACACATTTGAATTATTTATTTATACCAATTAATTAAACTGTATTCTTTTAGAATATTGTAAATCTATTTAGATTAATAAAAGGTCATAACTTTAGAATTATTTATTTACGTTCAGTAACATTGTATTATTTTTTTACTGATTAATGGCTATTATTAATTATAAAAAGAACTTAATAATATTTTCCATGCAATTATCAATATTTGTATTTAAAAAATATAAGCAGGATTTTTGTTGTTTTGAAATTCCAACTACAAATTTTGTACCGGAATATATTCTCATATAATTTATAAACATTTGATAAAATATTTGCAAATTGATAACAAATTGCATTAATTCTTGCAGATCCAAGACTGAGGCACAGCTGGCGTGGTCACGATATTCTTCATTTCACATTTTCTGACAGTATAACAAAATTCCATGTCAGCAATGCCACCCTCTACTTGTACATAAAAGGCACTGAACGCCATCCAGTGCCCGAAGTTGTTGTGGAAATCTTCAAAGTGTACAAAATACCTGATCATCCAGACGCACCTGGATTATACAGAGTGTTTGCCCGCAAAATAAAACAACCATTGGGTAGAGGCGATTTTCTTCAGGTAGATTTTTCCGAAACGATTTCCGAGTGGTTCAAAAATCCACGGGACAATTACGGGTTCGTTGTGAATGCAACTGTAAATGGTCGAAAAGTCGTCGTTACGGACACAGGAGTTGATAATGGAAATAAAGTGAGTATCTGAATATTCTTAATTTAATTTAAACTTAACTTATATTATGTTACTGTAGATTCACAACAATGTTTATAAATAAAAGAGAAATGAAATGTACTTTTAGATAATCTAAATTATTTTTATCTACATACACGTGCCAATAGTTTTTTTTTATCATTTTGGTCCTCATTTCGCTTTTTTGAAACCGTCATTTTATAAACATAAATAATATAATAAATATATAAAATGACTAAAATTTATTGCACATTCTATTAATAGTTAAACAAAGTGTAAACAATACATTTTAGCAATTTTATACAGCTAATATTAAATATTTAATCGTGCGAACCACGAAATCATCATCAGTGTGATAAAAGAAGGTCGTTTCTGTGACGAAAAATTGACGTTATTAATTATAAAATCATTGTAAATATCAAAGATTATAAAACCGCGCACAGTTCAAAGAGTAAACGGTGAAAGCACAAGGAAATTTATTTATAAAAAATGATACAATTTTTATCTATTTTGATTGCAGGCTCCGTTTGTGGACATTTCAACGGTAGAATCTCGCCATCGAACCCGTCGCAGTATGTATTTTAATTGCGATGATAAAGTGAACGAGCATTTGTGCTGTCGCTATCCACTGGAAGTTGATTTCGAGAAATTTGGTTGGGATTTCATAATAGCGCCGAAAAAGTATCAGGCCCACTACTGTTCCGGAGAATGTCCGTTTATAACGCTACAAAAACACCCCCATACACATTTGAAACAGATGGCATCGCCAAATAGCGCCCAACCATGCTGTGCTCCAAGAAAATTTAGCGCCATTAATATGCTGTATTTCGATGAAAATTCGAATGTAATTTATGGTCATCTACCTGGCATGGTCGTAGATAGATGTGGGTGTGCGTAATTCTAATTTTTTTGGGAATATCAAAGCAGATAACAAATTCAAAATGAAAAACAAACTATACGAAAACTGTCTAGATAAATAACAATTCTATTTAAATAAACTATCTAGTTTCTTTTTTTAATTTGTAATGTTTTTGTGAAGTGTGTGTGCTGCAAAGTATTGTGTGAGAAAAATTGTGTAAATAGTATAGGTCGAAGGAGAGACAAAAAAATTGGAAATCTTCCTCAATTTTTATTGTAAATTATTTATTTTATGTATTATTTTGTATTTCATGTTTAAGGAAACCCAATTAGTTATAGATTGTAATGTTTTTTTTGGTTTATCGTTTTGTGGATATAATAAAAATTATTCATTTTATGATAAACTTTCTTCTATTAAACATACATGTCTCATTTATTGTATAGAACAATTATATCCTTAAGGACTGATGAAGGGCAAAAAGGAGAATTAGGTTTGTGTTGGAGCTTATAAAATTTTGTTGTGGATCCTGCTAGATGAACTTATTCCATTGTCAGTCTTTGGAGTCAGATATATTCATTTTGTTTGTAATTTTCGACAAATGTACAGAAAATTCAATTGAAATGGAATAATCTGAACGTGTTTTATTGTAAATAATTTGTAAAAATATGTGATATTCATAGAATTAAGAAATTTTTTTATATTTATTTTTGTAAATTAAAATGTTTCTCAAAACATATAACAAAAATCAAAAGACAACTTTTGACTAATTATTACTCATATTTTATTATTACAATTGTTTAGGTACTTTTTGTAAGCAAAATTGCACAAACTGAGTGAATTGACAAAACAAAAAAATAATTAAGTATGTTTTTGTGATAGTATGCCTTAATACAAAAATATTTTTCGAAACGTTTTAAAATCGTATGTGATAAAATTTTGGCTGAAAAATTCAACATCGAAACTCACAAAATAATCTCATATAACTTTTTTTTGTAATTTCTTGTAAATATATAATATTTTTTATTTTATGTTATTGAAGGAATAGATCTCTAAAATGTTTTTTTTAAATATTGTTTCAGGAAATGATTGAAAAGTAAAAGATTTCTTGAATAATTGTTTGTAAAAGATAATACTCATAACATTTATTTAACTAATATTTAGTTTATATTTTTTAAATGATATTATATAATTTCAAATTATGAGTATTGTCTATAAAATACTATTTTATGTATTTCTTGTGCTTTTGAATGTAGAATAGAATTGTAATATTAGAACTTTGCTAAATAATAAAAAAAATGATAAGAAAAATTAATTTTTTTCACTTAAACCATTTGCACATTTCCATCACAATATTTAATTAAAAATTTTTTATTATAAAAATAATCAGTAGTTTTTATATACTTCCATTATTTCTTTATTTAGTAACCAACATAAAAGTGATGAAATATCAAGTCGAGCCAATAAAAATAATTTTTAATTGCATGATAAAGTCGCTATTATTAATATTTTCAAGACCTTCAAAAAAAAATTTATACAAAGCATCAAACTGTACATTTAAGACAACTTTAGTCATATTTTTTAGCTCCAAAAATATATGAGTACCAATTTCTGGACAAACAATTTCGACTGAAAGTTTCTAATGTTCTTCCATTAAATTTTACGATCAAAATTAAAATTAATAAACCGATGTAAACCAATAAGTTATCATTGATTAAACACGTTCATTTTTCTCAACGATGCCACTGATTTACATATAAATCTTATCCATTCATTACATATTTTACCTGGTTATTACCGGGAACTATAATTGGTTTTCGTAATAACTATAATTTTTTATCATTCATATAAATTTAAATATAAATCGGATTATTAAATTTCCTAAAGGTGAGAAATTTTTGAATATTATCTCTGAAGTTCATTGGAGATGGTTTTTTTTTCACAAAATCTTTTATTACATAAAAATACATAAAATTTATCAACAATATACCATATCTAATATCTACAACATTAAAAGAAAAAAATCGTAATGATATTACGATTATTAACCAGAGACAATAAATAATCGCCATAAAAAATATAATCACTATTATAATAGAGTAAAGTAAACGTGATTAAAAAAGTAGTTAATTTTATTAGTATAAATAATTTTATCATTTTTAAAATATATTGATAGTAATAGGAACATAAAAGAGGCTGTAGTCTTAAATACGATTTCTGACCTTTAATGAAAAAAATTATATTATCCCAATTAAACTTTCTTTACGATCTTGCTAAAAGATATCCAAGTGCAAATAATTATGTAATAAGATAATCTATTAGATAACATTGTGACTTGCAATTAGCCTCTTTTATAAATTCGCACATGGATTTTTTTTTCGAAGAGAAAATAGGCCAAATTAATATAAACAAAATAAAATGCAAGCGATTTTTATTGCATACAACCGGAGATACCTTATTTAATTTAGGAAAAATGGGCCACTGTCTGCACATTAAATATAATAAATTGTCATACTAATAATAATATATGGTACTAATTGCGTCATTATTAGGTATACCACCAAAATAATCACGAAATATTCACATCAAGTACAAAATACATGTTGTTTATATTAAAATTGTTGACTTTATCGAAGAATTTACGAAAAATATAATTTATTTTTGTTGTGAATGTAAAAACCGTGAATGAACAAAAATCATTTCATTATTTACAATTCGAAGAAGAATTTCATCAAAAATTATCACCCAATTTGTTTATTTCAAAAAGAAAATATTTCTGTACGATATATAAGAGGCAATCATTAAACAAATAATATAATATTAATATGAAAAAATTGAATCCAATAAAAAATGGTACTTAATTGGACAATTTGTGCACAAATATGCACCAGTTTGTTGACCATGTCCTATCCTAAATGCGTATTTAAGGGGAACTTGACCGAAAATAGATAAGTTGTCTAGCCTAGAGCATATGGTATGTTTAAGATGCAATTACTTTGACAATGTTAAGACGGTCATGGACCGAAATTGAAGGTCGTACGCATTATTGTATCATTTTTTATCGTGAAAGATAAACAAAACATTTAAATTGTGACAGCTATACCGAAAAAGCACCTCAATAGGAAAATTATCACACCACATACGCGTTGGTACAATAAGTTCAAACCATTATAATATTATACGTTCGTGGAAGATTTCTTCGTACAATGGCTAACTCTTAACCATTTTGGCTTACAATGTATGGAACAAATGCTTACATTCCCGAAGATGCGTGTTTATTACAGGGTTTATGCAGTATGTTTAAAATACATTAAAATAAAGATATAGCCCATACAGATAGGAATGTGATTTATGTTTTAGGTGACACGATGTACACCAGTTCAAGTCATTACCATCAAAAGTTGACAGTTTATTAGTAATGTAATATATATTGCAAGATATCCGCGGGTAACTATAATAAAATGCATCTCTAAAAATAATTTACTGACCTTGACTTGAACAGAAAAACTTGCTGTACACATAAAATATATTTTTTGTGAACATTTTAATTGCATATAAAAATCCAAACTAATTAAATAATGAGACAAACAAATCATTATTGCTTTTATCTA
>SSSI01002094.1:0-11945 GCA_004796505.1 Oryzaephilus surinamensis
GCGATATTGTGACGATAGCGGGATTAGGAACAGGAATTTCTAATTTTAGGGCTCAGGAAAAATAAATGAAATGATAAGAAATATAAAATATCTAATTACTTTTTATTAGACATCAGGGGAGGGTTATAATCGGCTAGTAGAATCACTCTATAGCTTGTTGATAACTGATGGTAGAATCACTCTACAGTTTGAGATCCGTCACGAATCTGAATTGTAATTCGGACCTTCCCCAATTTATATAATTCTGTTTTGTTGTATTTACAGTTTATAATTACAAAGTTCGTTTATAATGAAAATGCTGAATCTTTAGTTATAAGTACGTATACAATATAGTGACACATATTTTTACAACCTTGCTGACCGCGCGTTTGTCGGTTAGAAGGTGTAATGCAATATAATAGTTTACATAACAAGTACACTGAACTAAATTGTAACGATTAATAATAAATTAATAAAATAAAATATAAAGCATCTTTTAAGATGTCTTCGTGATAATATGCTATATGGGAAAAGTAGAAAAACGAAATTGTATGATAAAATTATACAGCTCTTAGAAAACTTGTAAATTTAATTTGATACATACATACGTATATAATGTTTATACGCATTTTATTTTTAATAAATAACCATTGCTCGAGTTCACACAAGTAAATGTGTTATTATTATAAATTTTAACTATTAAACTTTGAACAAAAATAAACACCCGTTATTAAAAATCAAATAATTTTTTTAAACCCGTTTTTATATACGTAAGAATCATACCTATTACCTATCAATTTATTTTTAAACTTTTTAAACACAATAATAAGTACCTACCTACACATTACGCATATTTTCTACTTGATCGATTTGTTTTTAAATATACATAATAACAACAAATATTCGATGTGACGCATTAAATTGTCAATTAATTTTCATACATGCAAATTTTATTGAGAATATAATTTATTTTCTTATTTGTTTATTGCATATATGTTTGTATGCGAATTAATGAGTGATTAACATACAGCCTTGTTGATCAAATTGGATTTGATTCATAATTTAGCAAAAACGATTTTAATATGAATTTATCAATAACAAAAACATATGATTTACATGTGCTTTATATTTTCAATCTAAAAGTAATTAAAGAAAATATATTAACTTTAATAAAAATGAAATATAATATGTAATGCTTAATTCGTATTGAGTTGCATGTTATATTTCATTACAAATTCAATTGATAGCGTGACATTGTAATGATAGTCGTTTTTACATTTCTAGGTACATACAATTTATTTTATGTATAATTATCTTACAAGTAGTTACAACTATTATTTTGCATATAAATAGTCTACACAAAACAATTTAACTTGCATTCATCTACATACATGTAGAAGATGTATTTGGGTTTTTCTGTTTTTCATTGTATTTAATATTTATATTTTTATAAACAAGAATAAAATTATAACAATTTCTAAAATTCAAGGCAATTGTGTTTTCTTCTAGACTTCTTACGATGCTAACAGTTTAATTATAAAAATCTTGATTATTTGTAAATATTCAAGAAAAATTATTTTTCTAAACATGAATGTTCATGACTTGTTTTATAAACTAATTATTTTTTTCTTAATTACATATAATATTTCGTAAACTATCCACAAAAATGTTTATATTTTGGCGTATTATTAAGTATTTAAATATTATATAATTAAATTTGACGCAAGATGCAATTAATATCTATAACAGAAAAAACATTAATAATGACGATTTTTAAATAAAATATAACTGACTGATTTTATTTCAACATAAAAATAAGTTTATCATGTTTTTATTTATTATTTATCCAAGTTTTGCGTAAAACACATTTTCTCGGATTTAACTTTTTACTTACTGTACTATAGGTAATGTACCTACGCAATAAAATTTCTAGTGTAAAAATTAAGAAAAGAGATAATTTTGGATGTAAGCTGTTATATTTTTCCAGTACAATAATCATGTAAATGTTATGCAATTTAAAATATTCACGTGTTTATGTACATTATAAATGCACACATAATAATAGTTATGTATCTATTTTAGCTGGTCAAGGTAAATTGCGAATTCCACAAAAAAATATTAATTGATCCACCATCCACCTCAATAATTATTTATTGCCATTAAAAAATTATGTAGTCATAAAAAAACAATAGAAAATTTTATTGAACATATACTTAATAATATAATTATATGTAGGTGACATATATTTTTTTATTCGAGTATCTCGTCCATCGTCTTCTTTAATTAATTTTTTTTCAAATAGGTATTTATCATTTGTTTATTGTAAATTATGTGTACTGAAAAAATGTTATCTGCTTTTCATTAAAAAATCTAACGTTATGTATTTCCTATAATTTCCTTAAATTTTACTTTCGTCATTATAATACATAATCTTCCGATAAAACTGTGTGTCGTCAATAATATACGAAAAAAAAAACAAAAAAGCAATTATTTTTTGTTAATCAACTCTGATATTCTATAATGTATTATATTATAACAATTGTCAACTGTAAATAGATATTTTGTGTAATTTCGATAAAATCAAAAGAAAACCAAGGTAAATAAATGACCCACATTTCAAATCATCTACCTACTTAAACGGATGACACTAAAAACTAGAAAAAAACGCAATAATAATAATAATTTTATTGTTATTTTTCTTGTTAAGTAAATTTTATAGTCTTGCTATTTGCACTTTTATGTGTTTTGCCCTAATATTGACAAATTATAATAAACATTATATAACTAATTGGATACATATTGATTTTGAAAATGTTTTTCTTGTACATGTTCATTTTTCAATTTGTAACCTTTGTTATTTGTTAAAATATAAAGTTAATAATAATGCTTAGTGACTTGGTATCTATTAAACTAGTATACAGGGTGTTAAGATATAAAAAAGGCTAATTTTTTGGGATTTACCAAGTATTTTACTCTGTACTTACATATATTATTATAGTTATTAATTATTATGCACGGACAATTTTTAAGAAAATTGTATTGTTAACAAAACATGTACTTTAATGTATCATTATTTCAACGACATTCGTATATTAGCCGTATTTTACATAGTTCAGTTTTAATTTTGTTTTGTTCTTGTTGAAACGCACGAAATTTTACCTTTGGAGTTTACGAAAGCTAATGATCTCCCTATATATAATTAGTTTAAACCCACAATAAATTATTATTTAACACTAAATCGTCATAAAGGTAAAATTTATAAATAGTGACACTCTCTCATATAATACTAAATAATAACCAATAGGTCCAAATAACAATATACAGCAGTTTTAAAAAAAAGTGAATTTGTTTTTATGTTGTCGGATTTGTTTAAGTGTTTCTTCAACAAAGTGCGAAAATTGTTTAATCTATTAAAACATTCTGACATGCTGTGTTAATTAAAAATTTAACAATATTAACAATATTAACAATTGTATTAGTGCCATAAATACAAATTTAAAAAATGTTTAACGAAAATAACAAAGAATTTAAAATCACTTACAAATGGATTATAAATATAATACTACTTGCTATAGCAATGAAGTGCTATAACATTTTTTTTACTGAAAATAACACTTGCAGCAACTTTGATGATTACTTTCTTATAGACACTAGTCCAAATTGTTACCACAATCCTGATGTTGGGGCCAATACGGTAAATTTCTCTTTAGAAATAATTATATAGGAGTATTAAACAAGACGATCCTTACAACATTTTCAGCCTGAAATTTTGAGCAGACTAGTTGGACATTATGAAAATCATACAGTTACAACGGAAGATGGATTTTATATACACATATTTCGAATACCGAATGAAAATCCAAAAGGTGTTATCATTTTACAACATCCAGTTACGATAGATGCCATCATCTGGGTGGGCCAAAATGACACTTCTTTGGGTAAATACGTGATTTCACAAAAAATCCATGTTTTTTACTATTTTTTTTATTTGTAGGATATTTACTGTGGAAAATGGGCTACGATATTTGGATGCCAAATCAACGGGGCACTTATTTCTCCAATAAACACGTGAATTATACAATTGATGATTTCGAATTTTGGGATTACACGTACGACATCAAAATAAATTGCTGAAATTTGGATTTTTTTATCAAATTTTTATTCCAGTTTTGAAGATATCGGTTTATATGATTATTCAGCTGTATTTAAATATATTTCGAATGCAACAAATCGAAATGATTTAATATTTATTGGACATTCAATGGCAACAACGGCTTCACTAATTTATGCATCTTTAAAACCAGAAGAAGCTAATCAACATGTACAAATTTTTATCGAATTAAGTCCTGTCGCATATCTTAGTCATATGACATCGCAATTAGGAAATATTAATACAACTATTCCAAAACTGAAGGTAGAACATAAATAAAAAAGGCTGTTTTTGTTTTGTTTGAACGAAAAATGGAATTTTCTAGGAATTTTACAAGAAATTTGGAATCCATCACCTTTTTAGGCATGATGGAGCCTGGGGTAAATTTACTTATTTGCTCGGCCATGCACCTTTTAAAAAAATTGTTGGCGACCATTTAAACAGTCTTATGGGCACATCAGAGAATGAATTTGATCCTGTAAATATTCAATTTGAATGAATTGAATTAATAATCAAAATAATATGTTTGTAGAGATGGTACACCGTTTTGCATTCACAATTGCCGCGTGCCTTTTCAATGAAATTAGCTAACCATTATGCACAACTGACCAAAGGTGTATTTCAAAGATACGATTATGGTATACAAGAAAATTTGAAAAAATATAATTCTACAATACCGCCCGAGTATCCAGTACAGAATATTAAAACTCCTGTTTACTTAATTACTAGTCTTAAAGATACAATAGCAACGGTTGAAGTAACGATTTAATTTTTAAATCCATTTTCACACTCTAATGAGTAATCTTTTGATTTCAGGACGCTGAAGATCTTTATAGTAGGCTTTCAGATGAAGCAAAAGTCTATGGAAGAAATATTACGGATGTTGTTAATCATATTGAATTTCATTTTGGTAAAAGAAAAATGAAATATGCTTATGAACCAATTTTTGAAATATTGGACAAATTAAATGAAACATGAACAATTCCTGTAACTTGAGAAAGCTTTTATTATTATTTTATTTGTAAATATTCTAAATTAAATTAAATTAAATTAATTTTTGTAATGCTTGTAGTTTTATAAATTATATAATATAAAAAAATGGAAATTTATTTTAACGAACGTATTTCATTTAAATATTAATAAATCATTCACAAACACATATACTGAATTCAGATAGGGATAAAAAATCGTCCATCTTGAATTATGACGTTTTTTAAAATTATCCAATACTTGTTACATTTGTCACCTCATAACCTTGCTTTCGATCAATAAAATTTCAAAAAGTAAATCACGTGGAAGCTGACCAATCATATTTTTTTCCATCCCTAAATGAATGGACCGGACCTTAGGTACCAATCGATCATATTTACATATGTAATATAACAGTGTTACTGTTGAAGTGCTGATCCGTTTTAAATGTTAAAAAACTTTTAAATTTTCACTGTTAATTATTATAAGGAAACTACGCAACCAAAATTGCAAGTTTCGAAATCAGTTTCATCTTCATCAAAATAATTGATAAGTAACAATAAATTAATACACAGCAAACAATTCACAACTAATATTCTTGTTTATTTTATATAACTATTGTAATTATTATATAGTTATCTTACTATTTTAAAATGTAAAATATTGTTTATAATACACTTAAGTAGGCAACCAAATTTGTTGTAGCCAAATTGAAATTTGAAGTTATATAGAAAAAATTTTTTATAAAGTATTGACTAATAAATTAGTAATAAGCTAATAAGAATAAATTTGTAAGTGATTTTTTAACATTAAGATTAATTTAGAGTAACTGATTCCAAAGATCTGGAAAATTTGTATAGGAATTTTAATGTTTTGGTATACCATCTATAACGATAACTTTGATCAATTATGGTATAATGCATTTATATTAATTATATGCACAATTATCGATTAAAAAACGATTATGACTTTTTATATTGTTTTTTTGACATATAGGTAATAATTTTATGCAAAAAATTAATTTACGTAGAGCATGTTGTAGTTTAGTCATTCAAATGTCTATAAATAATAATTGGGGAGCTAATATAAAATCACTTAAATTGAAACTTTGTTGCAAATATTTTCGGTAAAAATTATTAACTATAAATCACTGTGAAATAATTTTCTAGGCATTTAACTATGACAATTGTTTATATATTATTTTGCTTGTTTATTGTTAATTACACTAACGCATATTATGCTTGTAATCATTTTGAGAGTTATTTAAAAAATCCTGAAACTACCGACGATTGTTTCTATAATGAGGATATTCATTCAAACATGGTAAGATTAAATACACTATTTTACTTTAGTTCAAATCGTTGACGATCTTTTCGTAGCCGACACTGTTAAAAAAGTATTTTGGAAATTATGAAAATCATACAGTCACTACTGAAGATGGATATATTCTTCATTTGTTTCGAATACCACAGAGAAAACCAAAAGCTGTGGTAATTTTACAGCATCCTTTAGTAACAGATTCAATTATTTGGATTTCGCAAGGACGTGAATCCTTGTGTAAGTACGAATTAAAAATACAACATTTTACGTACATACGTAATGTAGAATATTCCAAAAATTATAATATATTTTAAGCATATTTATTATGGATGCAAGGATACGAAATTTGGTTGCCGAACAACAGGGGAACCTATTTTTCTACAAAACATACAAATTTTAAGTCCACAGACACCAACTATTGGAACTTCAGGTAAAAATATATGAATATACATATTTTAATTTATTTCATTTTTTATTGACACAGTCCTTCATAAACAAATATCGAACAATCATAAACAAGTTTTACAAATTAAGTATACCTATATTTTTAAATAAATTCATCAATACAAATTTTCAGTTTCCATGAAATTGGTCTAATGGATTTCAGTTCAATTATGACTTATATTTCAAATATTACTCATCGAAATGATTTAATTATGATTGCCCATTCAATGTCAACAACTGCTTCATATGTTTATGCGTCCCTTAAACCGAAAGAGGCGGAAAAATTAGTGAAAGTTTTTATCCTGTTGGGACCTGGTGCTTACATGAAGCACACCAGGTGGTTTTTCCACGTTATGTACCCAAATGAAGCCCTTATTATGGTTAGAAATCTTTTGTTCTGATTAAATTTTAGTCGGTTTCTTATTATATATTCGTTTAGATGGTTTGCATTTTTTTGTCAATATAATATATTACTTGATTTTTATAGAAACTGCTACAATCAATACATTCAGGTCCGTTATTAGAATATGATTCCATGGAAGGCAAAGCTTTAAGAGTTTTTATGGACTTTCCATATAAACAACTCATAGTTACGATATGTTGTTCAATTTTTGGTTGGACCCCAGAGGAGTTTGATCCAGTACTGTATTTAATATATTAGGTATAGTCAACTCATTTTTTGTTCATTATGTTTGTAGAGACTATATAATATTATGCTTAGTCTAAATCCTAGAGGATTTTCTTATAAAATATTAGCGCATTATATGCAACTAATTGGAATTGACAATTTTGTTCAATACGATCATGGTATTGAAGAAAATATGAAATACTACAATTCTACAACACCACCAGAATATCCACTTTCGAATATTAAAGTGCCATTGTACATGATCATCAGCAAAGATGATACATTGATGTCACCAAATGTAAAAAAAAATAAAAAGATTCCAATATAATAAAATTTCCATTTGTTGCTATTTTTAGGATGCTGAAATAATGTACCAAAAATTGCCAAAACAAGCCAAAATCTATGGCAGAAAAATAATATCTGGAATTAATCATATCGATTTCCAATATGGAAAGTCACGTATAGAAAAAGTATACAAACCAATCTTTAAACTTTTACATAAAATTACATAACAATAAATGCTCTTTTATCTGGTAGTTTTTTTTGCATGTGACTGTAATTAAATACTATATTAAGACATAAAAGTGTAAATTAAAAACTAATTAACTAAAATAATGTGTTCACATGTAGTTATAAAACAAAAAAACTAAATACGTATATAATGCTGGTAATTCAATTTATTGCCGGTAATAAACAAATAAAGAAGTTAAATAAAAATATATACAATCAGTGAAAATTTGCTCAAATAATACAAGTTAATGTAATAAATTGTAATTGCAGGTTTCAAGTATACATTAAAGATTATTATATCAATTTAAGTTGTATTATTCCTTTCCTATAATAATAACAATAACATCCTATATTTGTTCATTAATAATACGACATGCAGTTTCGAAATATAACTGAATTCAATAGACATAAGTATAACAAAAAATTGATTTATTTTACATTACTTTTATCCATTTGCACGAGTTTTTATTTTTATGGCAAAAATAATGCGTGTTTAACAAATGTCGATTATTTCTTACCAAATATTAGCCCAAGTTGTTATTATGAACCAGACACATTTGCAACAATGGTACGTAAATACAGAAAACAATCTACTATTTAAAATTTAAAGCCAGAAATATTGCACAGACACGTGACACGTTTTGAAACTTACGACATTAAAACGGAGGATGGGTATATTTTGAAAATTTTTAGAATACCACAGTCCAACCCGAAAGGGACAATTATTTTACAGCATGCCCTTACAACGGATGCCATTATTTGGGTGGGCCAAAGTAACGAATCACTTGGTAAGCTGAAAAAATCCATTCACTTTTTTAAAGTTTCCATTTTATTTCAATTTAGCGTTTATATTGTGGGATTTGGGCTACGATATTTGGCTACCATGCCATCGTGGCACATTTTATTCACGAGGACATATTAATTTAACAACAGATTCAACAGAATTTTGGAATTTCAGTTTTCATGAAATTGGTATCCACGATTATTCTGCTATCTACAAATTCGTAAAAAGAAAAACTGAAAATCAGGACTTAATAGCTGTTAGCCATTCAATGGCCACAACATCTTCGTTGATTTATGCATGTACGAAACCTGAAGAAGCTAAAAATTTAATTAAATTATTCGTAATGATAAGCCCAGTGGCTACATTTCAGTACACAACTAGTCCTGCTTCTTATTTCGCTCTTTTAATCAATAAAGTGAGATGGAATAATCCAGTATTGATTTATTTACAAATTTTTCCATTTTTTACGAGTAGCTAACTAAGTACGGCATATTTAATAAAAATGGCTACTTTTTGGGGTACGATACATTTTATCATACCATTTCAAAGTTTTTATCGCAGATTCCTGTCAAACTAATATTTCAATTAATTATAAATATTTCGTGTGGTTGGACAGAAAATGAATTTGATCCGGTAAGAAAACAAAAATAATTAGGTATAATTGGTCAATACATTTCATTTTTGATTAGTTAATTACGTATGTACGTAAAAATATACAAGCAATCTTTTCTAAAATTATACACAATAATACTTAGTTACAACAATAACAAATTTAACTGTTTTAGAAACTAATAAATCTAGCCTTGTCGTTGTTTCCACGCGGTTCTTCCTGGAAAAGTTTTGTACATTTTGCCCAATTAGTTGCGGCAGGGCATCAATTTCATATGTACGATTATGGGCCAGACAGAAATGTTTATTTTTACAATAACAGAACACCCCCAGAGTATCCAATTGAGAATATAAAAAATCCAATATATTTTATTTATAGCACAGATGATTCTATAGCCACATACCGAGTGAGATAAGAAAAAAACGCACTGTTTCACTTGATACAGTTTTGATTGTTTTCAGGATACTGAAAACCTGTATTACAGACTGAATGTAAATGTTCGTGTTGGTAAACATAAAATATCAGGCATTAATCATGTTGACTATATTTTTGGTAGAAGTAGAATTGAAAAAATTTTTACGCCTTTGATTCAATTGATTGAAAATTGGACTTGAAATCTTAATTAAGTAGTTGTCGTTGTTTATATAAAAAATAAATGATACTGTTTTAAAGTAGATAGTTTTATTTATTGGTATTTGAATAAGAAAATATACTTTATTTTGCATTATGATACTATAAAATATAATTGTAAACCTTGAATTCTATTGCGTACTTCTTGCACGTCAATGTCCAAAAGTTTGACAAATATTCAGGTATTCTAAGTAATAATAAAAACTCTCAGCGTTAATTTAATATTAGGTATTTGTACTGAATTTTTTACAATATTTTGAACAATCTATTTTTTAGCATTCGCGTACGCAATTTCGATCTATATGAGTACCTATATGACATTGAATTATTACGTTCGTTTGCAATCTTTTACGATCGAAATATATGTATGTGTATGCCTAGTGGACAACATATTTTTTAATTTGGCTTCCAGAAACAATCATTGCAATAATCATAAAAAACGCTATAAAACGAAAAATGTTCCTTTCAATATTACAGATAAAGAAAGATACTTTATATGCAAGAAGAGTGAAAGAAAGTGAGGTATTATAATATGTGGGGTCAATTTTTGTGGAATGTAGAACATTTAACGCAAAAATCAAGGCAATAAAGTAGATACCCTTTTAAACTGGTCCTGGAAAAATTCTTCTTATTAACATTAAAAAAAAGTAAACAATGAATTGTAAAATTATTATTATTCTATTAAGTGTTTTTTTATGCAGATATTAATTATAAATATTTAATATACCTGCTAGTTACATATATATACATCTATAACTTATTAGCATTGACTGCACGTTGTTTTGATTATCATTTAAGGGTGTATTGCATGTATTGAAATACTTCATCACGTGAAAAAATAAATTAATGTTACCCAAACAATGTTTCATTGATTATTTATACACAATAATAATTGCAATATAGTAATAACAACAAAACTAAATATATAAAGTACATAGGTGCTCAATTTACATACATAAAACTATTCCAGTAAACATATTACTAGAAAAAGACGGAATTATTGAAGGTTCATATTTTTTTTATAATATGTACAATAATCTTAAAAATAAGTTTTATACGAAACAAATAACATTACATGGTATACCTACATATATATATATCTACAGTGGA
Source organism: Oryzaephilus surinamensis (assembly GCA_004796505.1). Classification (NCBI taxonomy): domain Eukaryota; kingdom Metazoa; phylum Arthropoda; class Insecta; order Coleoptera; family Silvanidae; genus Oryzaephilus; species Oryzaephilus surinamensis. Next base: position 11,135 of record SSSI01002094.1, read on the forward strand.
TTCAGATAGGGAAGAAAAAACGGCCATTTTGAATGAAGTCTTTTTTACTCAACTAAATAATCTAGTAATTGCATACATTTGCCACAATGCTTCCCAGAATTGTGAATTGCATAATTTTTTTAAATTTTAAAACAAAAATATTGAACATTCGGAAATTATATTAAAATATATTTAAAACACATTATTAAAAATACTATTAATTGTATATATTTTTATTATTAATAGATAAAATTAATCAAATAACATAATATAAGGTCCTATATCTTGTTACAGTAATAAATGTGGACATCAACAGATAAAATGAACGTAAATTATTTTGTTCATCGTTAAATTACTTGTTCTTGCAAAAAAAAAAGGCATTGCTCTTATTTCTATTACCTTCAGTATGCAAAAATCTGTTTAAAAATTGTTAAAACCTTAAACAAACATGTTTTCCTTTTGAAAGCGCTCCAGATTACTTATGTATATGTATGTATTTGACTGTTTTTCTGAAAAAATTAGTATTTAATATATTTAAAACACATTAATTTGTTTAGGCTTAATTCATCTTGTCGGGTTTTTGCTAAATATCCATTTTTATTTGTAAATTTAACGTTTATTTGGCGACTTGGACTCTGCACGGCTCTGGCGTTTTTGTTTTTTGAGGTTATAAAAGAAATTGCAATCCGATTTTGGTTTTTTCTTAATTAAATTTTAGTTTAAAACCAAATTATTGACTGTAAATGTTAATGTAAAATTAGTATATACCTAAAACACAAATGTTAAAAATCTTATTACATTTAGTCGTTTTGTGGTACCTAATGAATGTATG
>SSSI01002098.1:0-11526 GCA_004796505.1 Oryzaephilus surinamensis
AAAAAAAAAGAGTAAATACTAAATTTTTGGTTGGGATTAAAATAGGCAAGAGGGTTTTCGTTTCTGGAAATATACTATTTTGTATAATCTTTAACAAAGAAAAAATAATAACATTCACTTCTTGTTGAATGTTGCTATTTTATGCATCCATGTAAACAAACCGCAAGCAAATAAGGGCCAAAAGTAAATAAATTGGCTTTGTTCCATTTATATTCATTATGATGAACCCCCTTCCGTCCAAAAAAAATCTTAATCGGATCAAAAAAGGGTGAGGATTTTTTTATTGCAATTACAAGGTGGAAATATTAGAAAATCTGTTACCTATTTTTTATACAAGGAGTTATTTAATCTATAAATGGGGTTGTACACAAAAAATTCATGTAATTTTAGTAAAACAAACTATATTTATCACGAATATTTTTATTATTATTTAATTGAACATTTTGATCAATAATCAAAAACTAATAAAATTTAAATACATTCTAATGTTTCTTAAAATACTAACATTTAAGTCTAACATTGTAGTTTCAATAGTGTCCGCTAATTAGTCTAACGATATTTATTTTAAAGGAAACTAGATGAAAAAAATAAAAAAGCTAACAGATGACACTCGAGGGAATAATTGTTTGCCCTTAAAAATTTCATGGGGACATTTTGTAATATGATTCTTTCTACATGCATATACGGTATATGTTATATAAAAGGTGAAAGAAAAAAATTGTTTCATACCGTTTTAAACATAATTCATATATTTCATCAGTTTAATCTATATTGTACACATTTAATCCACATGTATATAAATTGATGAATCCACTTATTTTCTTAATTCACACATAAAATATAAAAAATAAACAATTACAATTCGTTTTTTACACCAGCACGCGGCACCCATTTGTATACGAAAATTTAGCACGATGGACGCTACTAAAACTCGAAAGAGAGACTGAACATGAACAACATTACTAACAACTCACAGCAGTCACTCGTTTAGGGGTTGATTTCAGGTCCGTAATGAAATCGATGTGCGCCCTGTAACAATTCTTTAAAAAAAAACTTTTACGTAATTCGTTTAAAATTTCTATACATATAGTTAAGAATCGATAAAATCTAAATTGTTACATTTGATATATATATGTATATATAAATGGGGTGGCATTTATAAAATTTATACAAAAATCACCCAGATTCAATGAACCTCTTAATAACAAATCTGTATACCTATTAAAGAGAATTTTCTTCTCACTTAACTAGGAATAATAGGTACGTATTGTGTACAATAAAAATCTTACAATGATAAAATATTTTTTAACTATAACTTATTTCTAAAATTAAATAAAAAAGATTAGAAATTATAAACAATTTATTTTTTAATGTACCTAAAATAATTAACCATATATACAGGTAATGATGACGCCTAAGAACTATATGTATACATAATTACTTTTGTATTTAATTATATTGTATATATTAAAAAGTTGTGAATGCGTTTTAAGACTAAAAAACACCCCTAAATACAGCGCATAATTTCTACACATGAATTGATAAACAGGAAAAAGGGGGTATAGCAGAAGACCAACCCAATTACTATTAGATATTCAATATTATAGTTTTGATTCACAATTTGTTTCTTTTTTTATTCAATCAATAAAACGTCATTATAATTAATAATAAAATAATGATGTGAATAAAAGTTTAATCATTAACTAAAATTGGAAATAATTTAAAAATTTCAATTATATTTTAATATTATAGCGTCATAATAATTGAATAATCAATAATATAAATGTATATAAGTGTATTTTTTTATAAAACAAACTATAAAGAATTAATGAAATTATATAAAAATTTTACTTTAACAGCAATACAAAAGTTTTTTTGCTTAGTTGTTCTTGTGTTCAAGACAATTTGTTTTCGAAAAACCAGTTTGTCATGAGTAAAAGATGTAAAGATACATCATATAGACGTAGTTTATTGGCATTAAAAGAGTAACCTCTTCTTTTATGTATTGTTGAACAACAAAATCGAATTGTAATGCCACTGAACTAAAAAAAATTCGAAAAAAAAACATGATACCATTTTCAGTTATAGTTGCATTTATTTTTATATAATTATTAATTATTTTAGTATTTATTTGTTTAACAAAAATTTTACAAATTATCATTTTAAAATTAGTTTTACTGTTACACAATGGTGTCAGTATAAAACGAAAGGGGTGAATTTCCGCGTTAAGAAAATTAATAAATGGAAAACGGAGTGATTTTCTTTCCGTTTTATCTTTAACCTTACAACAAATGTCTATTAAAACTGTTCAAAGAAACTTTGTACTGCTTAAAAAGTAACTTTTCCGTATTATATATAGTTTTATAATTTTATATGATGGAGCAGAGAAATAGATTTTCTTTTTTTGACATTTCTTTCCATTTAACAGCAAATACTTAAAAGAATTTTATTATTTTTTATCGAATACCAAAGTTTCATAATAAGTTTGATTGAAATTTAATTTGTGGATTAAAGGCTGAAATTCAATTATAATAATATGGGAAAATTTTTTGATGGATTTATAAGCTTCACCCTAAAAAGCTTTTCTCATTTTTTCTGACTTGTACAACTTTTCAGCACTTAATTATTATGTTAGGTAAAGAAAATTGAAATAAAATTCATTCAACTTGTGGTGATGCGGTGTTTGTGTAAAACTATTTTATTTAAGACAACAAACAAAAAGAAAATAATAAAAATGTTTTACAAAACTACTGAATATGCAATGACGCCAAATAAATTATACACGCCATCAAGATTAAATTAAAACTTAAATGCATAGAAACATAAATAGTGCTTTAATGCTTTAAAATTATTATAGTTTGAAACGTAAAAGACGCGTGAAATGAAGTTTTATTTTAATACATTTTCAATTTGTCGAATACATGTAAGTAGACATATTTTCATTAAAAAAATTATTACATATATGTATAATAATGCAAGTTTATTAAAAATACATAAATGTATAAATGTTTTTAAGGGTTGAAAGTAAATCGCGGACATAATTGCCATGATTTCCTAAATTTACCCCTCTTTAACTATATATATGTATACTCGCAGTTGTTGAACAGTAATTTGTGTTAGTATTCAATTCCTAGCCACCCCCACCACCACCATCATCTAAAATATATCCCTTACTAACACGTAAAACTAGGGGTGGTATTATCCAAATGGCACTTTTGTCACCTACGGACCCCTCTCTTGTATTTCTAAAAAGGGGATATTCCATTTTACAATACAAATGTATAAAAACACCCCTGATGTTACTACCCTCTTTATAATATTCTCTAGTTTTTCTTTTTTTCCTTGTTATGGTGCTTGATTTTAGTCAGGTATATATACCTACATAGGTATAGCTTAGGGATGATGTTTTCCTCAACAAAACGATTAATTAATTATTACTTTTAGGGTGAAAAAACATATACATATATACTTATATTTGGCAATTTTTATTTTTGAAATTATCAAAATTATGTAAAAAGATGCAATCTTGAAAAGTATAGTTGGTGGAATATTTTACCTAATTAAATTCATGACAAAATTGCCTGTTTAACATAAAATTAAAATTTAGTGACCGAAAAAACGTTTTTCCTATTATACTAATTAATGTTAGGCATTAGGTACATATAAAAAATAAATAATACTCCTAAAATTTACTTGTTGAATTAAATTCTTAAATTCTTGCTCGTGATATAAAAGTCCATTAAACATATAAGAATAATAAATTAAAAAGTATACCTAATTGTTTCACACATTTTTTTTGCTTTTAGTCTATATTTAATTTTATTTCAATATGGCAACAATTGCTGTTATATACATATGTATGTACCTACATACTATTCTTAATACCTACATAGATTCTTAATTTCCATGTAAACGTGTATTACCGCTTATTACTTAAGAAATAGAACATAAAAAGGAAATAATCCAGAATGTATAATACATATATATGTATGTATGTATGTATGAATATATGTGTGCAGGGGTGGCGGAGGGATGGTTATATAGAAAAAAAAAGTGTCAGTTTTTATTGATTCGAATGTCGTGCGCGTACACCCAGAAGCACCACCGACTGTGTGTTCTGTACGACGACGGCGGCGATGGTGGTGGTCTCGCCACCCCCTGTGCTCGCGAACCCACGCTCTTTGTCACTGTTTATCCTGTATCTGGTACAATAATTGGTTGCGCAGATCTCTTCAAATTCGTTCACCACGTATACTTTGCTACTAAATTTCCTATATTTTTTTTTTGTTCGTTATTATTATAGTTGTTTGTTGATAATGCATCAAAATGAAAAAATGCTTTTATTAAAAAAAATAAGTAAAACTATTATAGTTTATATTTTCTTCAATTTTTTAGTTAATTATTGTCAAAACAATTAAAATTTTTAATTACCCCATCCTATAATCAAATTTGACATTATCTTATATAGTCTTAATCATAATAGTATAATTTTGGTGGGCTCTTTTTGTATTATATGTTAGCTAAAGTTACATAGTTAGTTATTTTTATTTACACACATATTTATAAAATTAATAATTGATTTTGAATTTAAGTTAAGACTTAAAAATATTAAATGTACCTATTTAGAGTGATAAGAGATAAAGATGATATTAAAAATAAGTGAATCTATATTTTTCCTGCAACATTGATGGCATCATAATATTGAGTTAACACCATATCCCTTTGTTCTTGTGCATGTGTGATGTATTATATGAATTTTTGAAAAGTATGAATTGAGTTAAAAATGTCTACAATATTATAAAACGAGTAGAAAAATCTTCATGCATATTAGTAGAATAATAGCTATTACATGTGCAGATAGATTAAAAAAAAATACACGAAAAATCAAACGCGGACTGCATCAGTTTTAATTTTTTTTTTTTATTTCAAACTCATGTCATATTTATAACAATGCTCATTCATCCACATTCAGAATTCTATATGTACATTTTTCTACATGTATTATAAATATACAAGATAAATCTGAAATCCAATTTAAACTGTTATTGACGTCACGCGGACTGCAGGTTGGAAAAATGTTGATTTGCATCTCTTTGCCTTTTTCCCATAATATAAAAATCTGGTGCATGAGATTTATATCCAATTCTATAGTAGGTATGTATATATGTATACAAAAATCTATGTTGTTTATTATTAATATTGTTTCAATTTCTTTTTGAAACACAGTTTGTTGTTTAATTATATTTCAAAAACATTTTAAAATTAAAGCCAAAATAGTCAACACAATGATATATAAGTAATATGTAATTACTAATTTGAATTACTTACATACATACCTATAATATAAGGTATAAAAAAAAATAAAAAGAAAGATGATAATTTTTGATGATGATAGCATACCACAAGATGAGTTTTGAGTTTTGCTTTTATACATTATAGGCTATTAAATTTTATAATAATACCCAAAACTAGTTTCATTTATAATAATCAATAAAATTTGTAATTCATTCTATACCAATAATATGTAATTATAAAAAAATATCTTCAGCAAAGAATACAACACATATTATAATAATTTAATGATTTTTATATACATTAATATGTTTATAATTATTATTAGAAAAAAAACAGGTCCGTACTCGAAACAATTAATTTGAATGTTAAAAAACGTTGAACTTCTCTTGTGACTATACTCGTATTATTATTAGTAATGATTACTTATTTCAAGACAGAAACTTTAAAACAATCTAATTAACTATCTATTATGTGAACACTCTATAGTTTTATATAATAATAAGTATACAATAGAAATATACGTTTTAAAGAAAAGAAAAAAAATCGCACCCATGACATAATTATTATTAATAAATTTCTTATCTTATGAGAAAAATATTTATGCTGTTATAGAAGTAAATTATAGAAATCAACGAACCAAAACAGTTAAACGTTTTATTTTTCGGGTTTTTATTTTGTTGACAAACAAATAAATTTCAACAATAATATTTATTAATGTTTACAAAACATTTTTGGTTTACTCTTTAAATAATTAAGTATTATTTTTATTGCAATATATGTATATTTTCATAGTGGAAAATATAATATGGTATATAGTTATAGGTATCCGGTTTTAATTTTCCATTTATTATAATTTGTAATAGTGTTTAGGGAACAAACATTTTAACTATATCCAAGTTGTCATTAAACAGGTAGTCAATAATAAGTACGAGTATATGTATATTCTCTGTATAAAAGCAGCTAAACTTATTAACATCATTTTATAATAACCACACGTGCGACAATGTTTAAAAGTATACGTTAATTTACATAAATAAGGAACGGAATCCCTCGTTTCGATTTCATCAAAATAATTACGTTATTATTATTATTAAATTATTAATACCCTCATCGAAAAACTAATGTCTCACAAATAATACTTAATCTTTCAAAAGTAATGACGTGAAATTATTTCTTTTGTAGAATTATTGTGAATCAAACTTTCAAGCAGTTTAGAAATTAAAAATTCATATTATAACACTGTTACAGTTTTCTATAATAAAGGCGCTATACGAATATAGAAAAAGTTTTGTAAACTCGTGCTATACATATATATACATACATATATGTAAGTATATATAGTACATATTTCTATTATATATATAATGCATATAATATAATATATTCCAACCCCCATTTATTCACATCTGTCAACCCATGCATGGTGGTGGTGGTGGTGGTTTTTTCGTTAGATGAAGGGATGCACAGCAGCTGTGTGGTATACTAATCACTGCTAACACATTTATATTCGTATATATACAGATTTATATGTATGTAAAAATGTACATTTTATACACTCATTATATATTATAGAGACACGCTTATATAATACATACATATATGTACGAGTATATGCAACGTTTAAATTGCCCATCATGGGGTAGTTTACGCATTTAAAGGGTGATATTGTGACATGATGTTTCTGGGGATCAATCAGATCTATGTATTTAGTATACTCATATTTATAACTCGTATTTATTGATATTAAATTGTAAAATTAATGTTCTAAAGTAGACTTATAGATACACGATTATGTCCATTTTATAATAAAACTTAATTTTTATGTTAAATTGTTTTCGCACATATTTCGTACAATAAATTAATCACTTTACAAGTTATAATAATATTATAATATTTATTTTTGATAATAAATACACATATGAAAAGAAAATTCAATAAGTTCTTAAAAAATATCGAATCATTTCAAGTATTAAGTACTATTATACTTATATTAATAAATAAAACTTTAGGAGTATATTTTATATATGTATGTAAATAACGTATATGTAAGTAAATATTGTAAATACTTAGTGGATGGCAAGCTTGTCTTCTGGTGGTCTATTTTATGATCCAATTTCCATTTTCAACTTTCAAATAAAAATTGTTTCTGCTTTATATTTTATCTTCAATCGTATTCAAATATTAAAATTGATATTTTAATACCATCGTCGAGTTAAATTTATTCAATATTTGTGAAAATTGTAAAAATAAAAATTTTCACACATCGATAACATTAAATAAGAAATGTGTATACGTATACATATTATTATATTGTAGAGGAATGTTATTGTAAATATTAAATGCATATGCATATAATATAGCTTTATATGGATAACCCTATATATTATAACTCCTTTTAAGAATATTCATATATATATATAGTAAAATTTTATATAAAACACTATATTGTTGGTGAACAACAAAGTAGATTGTTATTATTATATTATTATGACAACTATTATTAAATTTAAATTGCACGTGTTGTGTATAGAAATATACACATAATATGTATCTATATGTGAACATACATCTTTTAATATAGAAAAATAGATATTTCATTTGTTTTCTGAAAAAGAAAAGAAGAATGGAATAGATGACTTTTTAAGTCTTCATATTTAGAATTTTACCTTTAAAAGTTATTATTGTATATTTAAACATATGTTTTTTTTGTGTATAATAAAAGCGAACATTGTGATTAATAATAATGATTAATATCGCTATAATAGCTATAATAGCATTAATATCGCTATAATCGCTATAATAGCAATATCTACATGCATAGAGCACTAATACCCCTAAGGGATAATTTGACGATCGTATAAAAATTATTAATTTACATTTTTTTTAAATGTGATGAATATTACAAGAGAATCCAATGTTCTAAATTATTTTCTGTCAAATCGGAATTTAAATTAATGGTTTGTGTATTATTCTGTTTGAGGTTTTCCGAACCCATATACGTCACTTGTACGAGTATACATAACATAATATAAAAGTATAACAAAGAAATTACAATTTTCAAGGTGTTTATATGTATAGTTTTCGTAAAAATTACTTTTATGTGCACAAATACATAAGATGTTTGACACTGTTATAATAAAAAGTTTACATATATAGAAAATTGTCAAAAAAGCTTTAATCGAAGCTTTAATAGAGTATTTCAACTGAACTATATATATATTATATTTATGTATGTACATCAGTATTGTTGAAAAGTTCAATCTAGTTAACCTGCAAGTAATTAAACAAGACTTTATAAAGTATAATACGAGTATATTATGTAGAGTAACATCGCGGTCATAGTTCGGTGAACGTTAATGTTATACTATTGGCTAATTAGTTGGTTATTTAACCACCTACACAAATAAAAAAATACCTACATAATATATACCTAGATTTTAAAATAATCGTATATTATGTTTATATGTACATAATAGCATAATACATATTTTGTATTGATGTATGTATTATAAAACGCGTTATAATACATACATATATATCTAAATTGAGATAGTGATTTAATTGGTTTTATATATATACGTAACAATATTATTTTTATGTAATCGATAAAAAAAAGTTATAAATAGAGTTATACACAGAGAGCAGAGGAAACGAACACAGCTTTTATGGATGGTACAATAATAAACAATTCGGATAATAAAACCGAAATACCCTAACACCCAATGAACTATTAAATGTTAAATTATTCCAGATGTAATCGAATAAAAGCCTAATTTTGGATAAGGGTCTTTTCACGAGGGCAATAACAATAGCCCCTCAACTATGTTATATAATCTACAATTAAAGGTCTTAAATTAACATTTTGAAAATTGAACAATTAAGACAAACAAAATTCTGAAAAAAAAACCACATGAATTTAAAATGAATATTTTTTAGACGATTAAAAACAAATTAAACTAAAAATTTATATTTTTCGTTAAATAATTAATTCAAACACCTTTAAATATTAAATTAAAGACAATGGTTAATTAGTAATTTTTTTCAGTATCTACGAAATTACAAAAGGGGGTTATTTTTATATGTATTAGTTATAAGGAGAGCTTTTTTCTTATACTGGAAACTCGAAAGATATTAACCTCTAAAAAGCGTTTTCATAAAATATTTTTCGTTTCAAACGAAAATGAAAATATAAAAGCTTAATATATAAAAAGGGATAGTTGTTTTCATTATAAACACACAAGTAAATAAATATATTCTGAAAGACTTTAAAATAGAATAAATTATTCATGAACTGGGCTGGTAAGGAAGTTTAAATTTATAACTAAATTAGTTTTTACACCCACATTTTGTGAAACGCATAAACTTGTATATTATTATTTTTTTATTATATATAAGTATTAAATTTGTTAAAAAAAAATTGTTAATGATTGGAATCAAAACAATATAATAAAATGTCAAATTAATTAAAAGTAAAGTGTCATATTTTGAAATTTAATTTAAATTTTCCTTTTCGCTTGAATCAACACGTCTCGATTCTAGCCACTTAATGAGAGATTTTCTCTCATTCTCTCTTATTCTATATTTTCTCAACAACCCTATACTACTACACCCTTCTTCTTTCACATTTTCATTGTTATCCCTGCAGTAAATTTACATTTAAACAGACAGATGATAGGGTTACATTTTACGGTAATTTTTTTCTTACATATACAATATACAAAAAAATTTCTTCACTTTTAAGTATCTTAATTAGCAATTTTCGGAAATCAAATAAATAATTGTACTTAATAAATGTCCTCTTATTATATACCTAGATTATATATGGTAGGTACATATGTTTGTGTTTATTTGTGTGTATATGTATGAAATCAATAAAATAGCCAAAGCCAGTGATATAAACGGTAACAATCAACAAACAACTTGTGAGAGAGACACATTCTATATACAGGGTGTTTCACAACGTTTTAAAAATTTCATTTTATACTGTTTACAATACAAAACCACAAAAAAATTATATTAATCGCTTCAGTAACATTTTTTCACATTAAAACAGTTTATGAATTTGTTTCTGTTATGCAAACATATTAGAGAAATTTTATTGTATAATTTTGTAATGTTATTATGGAACACCATGTATATACATGGCGGAACAACCAGGTCGGTCATTTAAGTGTCGATAGGGAACTACAGACTGACCACATGTTTGCCGCAGCAAGGATAGTGCTTCACCAAAATTCCGGATCAATATCTCAAACTAATACACACAATTTAGAATTGGATTCTTATATGTAATGTGTACCTAAATCTTTTTTTTTAAGAAAAATGTAAATAACCTAAATAATTACATATTGCACTTACACATGCACATTATATTATGCAAATAAATTTAATTGAATAAAAATGGTTTTATATAAGCAATTAATTCCTTATATTCTTATCTACTTCAAATATCTTCTTAAGAAACTTGTTTTTTAATATTGTAAAGGTATCTATATAAATATATAGTACCGACATATGGAGGTACATATAATACCAATATATGTACCAATATGTATGTAGAGTTGTGGGCAGGTCAATCCGCCAGTCAGGTATAAATCTAGAAAGGACGTGGTCCTTATTGAATATATGAATTAGGAACTTAAAGGGTACTATAAATTACTATAACAAAAAATTCAATAAAGTCGATATTAGAATACAAATTTTACCTGAGTGGCGGATAGAGATGCCCATAACTGTACATACATATGTTATTATTATGAATGTGATGAACATATTTCATTATTCATTAAATACTTCGTATAATCGCTACAAATTCTACAAATCTATCAGAATCATTATACAAAATTTGAATCTATTAATTGGAGAAAATTATTCAATAACCAGTATAGTTTAGTTTTGTTTATAAATAAATGCATTAGTATTTTAAACAATATGCATGTTCATACAAGACAAGATGCATTTAAATTATTTATTTATTTATGCAGTTTGCGTCCATTTCAGGATTTGTTTATATAATTAATAACGATTAAGAAATATTTTAAATAAATATTTATTTAAAATATAAATATGTACTTAGATTTTATGTTTATATACTTTCACACAAAATTGTACCTATAATAATAGGTAAGTAGGAGGACTATTACAAATGTGCTGTATTAGGTATATCTTAAATAATTTTAAAGAAGAAAATTTAAAGATTCGTTAAACAAACTTTTTAAAAGTAAATATTTT
>SSSI01002099.1:4859-31285 GCA_004796505.1 Oryzaephilus surinamensis
TTTTATGACAGCAACTTCAAAAATTAACAAAAAAACCAAAAATGTCGAATATCTCCGAAACCATTAAGAATCGGACTATGCTTTATAGGGTCATTTTTGTTCCAAATCTAATGTAGAATCACCCCTTAACGTTTGGCCAGTTAAAACGGACTCACCCTGTATATACAGGGTAAAACATGGAACATTTCGTATTCTCAACAGAATGCAGAAGAATAGATTCGACGCAGTGACCTATGACTTTGTCACGTGTCCGTACCTTTATTCCACAAATGTCGCGATTCCAAATCAAATCTTACAGTATTGTTCCCCTAATTACATAACTATGAACTTCATTGGGTCTACATGTTGGTTTTACTTCACCGCCGATTCGGTGGTTTTTTTTTTGCAAACTTTGCTTTAAAAGTTCAGAGTGCTTTTTTCTTCTTAATTTCTTTAATAGGGACAAAGTTTCTCTTTTTTTCGGTAATGTCCCTACACACCCAACTTAATTGGTTTATTTAATTTTAATCAGTTGCCTACAGAACTTAGGCAACTAAAATATACAAATTTAATATATGAAAAATTAATTAGATTTAATCATGCTTTCGACCAAATATTGTGTTATGGTTGTATACTAAAAATAACCTTATTACAATTATTTGGCCTATATCTAATTATGTGAATACATTAGGAAGACAGTTTTACACTGAAAAACCATAATTAATGTGTTCCGTGCAAACAAAAGTGTAAACATATTTATTTTATATGTCAGAAGGTATAAATTTATTCAATTACAAACAAGAGACGAAAAAATATGTGTCATTCTGTGAGTTGAAATGTGTACATGTTAATGTCAGACTGCAGATACATTTATTTCGATTCACATATTTTATAAGCAGCCAGTATTATATTAAAAACACATGGAACGAAAGAAAGTCAAGTGACAAATGGAGCTACATTATTTTTAAGGAACTCTCTAGCAGCTAGAAAATTTATGTTTTGTATACATATATAAAACATATTAATAATTTTACCATGAAAACAATCTGACTTGACGACAAATACATAAATTATTTTATATTTTTGTATCGAAAAAAATTTTTACAAGTAAACAAGCCACTTTACGAATATTTTCGAAAGTTTTAATTTACATCTGATATAATTATAAGGCACTGTGAAATAATTGTGAGTTGTTCTTGGAAAAAAAATAATTTTAAAAGTGAAGGTAGATCAAAGAGGACGTTTTAAATATTCATATCAGTCGTTCGAGTATAACTAGGCTCTATATATAGTTAATCAGTTTGGACCGATGTGACTTACATCACACAAGACGAACTAAAGAGAAATCTTTAAAATCAGAAAAAGTTAGATGTGATTAAAATACGAAATCTTCCATATCTACCCATTTTCACCCACAAACTTCTTACTTTCCTTCAACTGAACGTGACAATAGTTCATTATCGAAATGAACCCAACTACAAGCCAAGGGTGAATTAAACTAATTAAATTCAATTATTATTATTAATTTCATTAAGTACAGAATTTATATTAACCTAATTAAATCTGTATAATTTTATTATTACTATTGGTAATTAATGTGCAACTGATGCGATATTATGTGGAACCGCAGACAAATTTACCACTCATTATTATAAATTAAAATCATATTGAATAATATATAATATTCTTATGACATTGACTAGTGACGAGTTTTTATTTTGAATGAATGTCTTCATGATTTATTCAATTAAAAAGAATGTTTTTAATGGATGGGCGGGTTTATTCTACGTTATGTTTAATTAGGGCATGGCACCATATTTTTTTCATACAAACAAGTAAATATTTAGAAGCAATTAGTTAAATTAATTTGGAATTATTATTATGTGATGTATTTCAAAAACCAATTATGCTAAACTTAAAATATCAATTGTTTCCCCTATTGGAAATTATGAAACTTCATTTTTAAGTAAAAATATAAGTAAAAAAATCTAAAAATATATGCGATTATGTGCATATAACAAGACAAAATCGGATGAAAAAATTTTTGTCAAATATAATTAGTCATGGAAGTTTCACTCGTTTTTCTTGTCAATTTAATTAATTACTTGAACACCCCGATTCTATGCTTTATAATACCGCACTTATCCCTTAACTGTGCAAAATATTTGATTGGTATAAGGGTACAAGTTCCTTACACCTATTATGTAAATATTTTGCCATAAATTGCCGGAAAATTTAAACCATGCAAACAAACATCTCGACACTGTGGGATATTAATAAATCCGTTAGTATATTAAAAAGTATATACGTATACAACAAAATTAATAGTGTTGGCATTCTTAGCTTCCTTTTTTAAGTTTTGTTTGAATGTCGTAAAAATATAGTAAGATTTCCTGTTAATTATAAATTGCAGGTGATTTTAAAAAGTTAATTAATTTTAGTCAGAGAAAAAGGCGGTTTGCGTTTTATTATTTAAGGACATGAAAAATAACCACTAATGACAAATGTAACAAAAATTAAAATTTCGTATATTTATTCAAGCAATTCTGCCGTGACTTCGTTTTCAAAATAAAAACAAGCCAAAAACATGTATGTACGTATTAGTTTTATAAACAAGATTTTAGTTTAGTTGAAAAGTAAAGTTTTAAAGCTGCTCGTTTACAAATTCAATTGAAAATGTAAAAAACTTTTTATTATCCATAATCATTTGTTCATAAAAAATATTTGTCTCCACAATACCGTACATGTATGGTATGTAGTTTAAACTTTACAGAAAAAAGGACAATATACATAAAACTTTCTGGTAAATGAAACATTGTATGTAGTAGATAATAAAGTAATAAAAAAGTTTAACAATAATACAATAATATTGAATGAAAAATGTGTAAATGTCAAAAAAACATTGCAATGCAATTAATTAAAGTTCAGATAATACAAATGTATATACTGTATAATAGTGACATTTAATCTGGATGAATTCGTAAGCATTTCGCATGGGGGCTAGTCTATTTGTAATTTTCCAGTTGAGTATATTTCGATCAGTTTGTTAGGCGCGTGCTTATAAATCCACATAGACACGAAGGGTTGTGATATTCTCTCTCAAATCTATATATGTATGTGTCTATGTTGGACAATGTTTCGGATTCCCTTAAGAGAATTTCCGCCATCGACATTCAAGTACTCTTGGGCAGAATCATGTAATTGTTGTGTCATTATGTTAACATTGTGAGAGAAGCCCATCATCATGATCGTCAATTCCGGAAAACCCTTTCAATTGTTATAATGATCACAATATTAAAATATGTTTGACTCGATTGGCTGGAAACAACGTATAATGACACAAAATCGTGATTAGTTAATAGTCTACAAGTCCTCTAAATATGGTCCTGTTCTGCTGTTATACGAATAGGTAATAATATATGACCTCTTGTTGATGTATGATTACCTTTTGTCTATACATATACACATTACTGAAATTCAAACGAGCATTATAAAATTAACTCATGTCGATGTCATTCAAAACGAATTGCATTGCTTTGTTATATTTATTGATGTGGATGTGGAATATGGAACACATTGACATATATTTCATGGTAAAATGGCCACGCTATATGCAATTTGCTTACAAAACAATTAATTTGTTTAATACGCTAAATATATGGAGTTGCACACAACTGCAATTATGATAACGCTGCAGATGATGTCTGTCCAGTTAATATACATTGTTGTATTTAATATTCTTCCATGTAACATATGTTCAAGCATCCCAATTTCCAGCTAACAATTAGACATTATTATGTTCTAAACATTTACACTTCATTACATTAATTTCTGTATACGATTTTGGCAATTTAACTTGCGTATACATATTGGAAACTTTTTATATCATCGATTAATTCAACCTTGAATTGGAGAACCTTTTAAAAAGAATGTCTTTTAATCTCAACTGAAACGCATTATTTCACCCCTTAAAGAACTATATTATGTTAAGAGGTCAAAGCTGTTAGACGATCTGTAAATAACGTATTGTCATTAAATTTTTTTTGTATCCACGAGAAAGAAAAAAAAAAGGTAATGAAATAGTAAACCCTTTAAATATTGTACTGAGCTTCTGGTACCTACTCTATACACAAGACCGCAACAAATTAACAGAATGTGATTGTTATACAGATTCTGCACCCAATCTTTGTATTTTGTACAAAGTAAAACATTGTCATTCTCTTAACTAAATGGCTAATTTAAATCTAGCTAGGCTAGGATGGAAACAAACAATATTAAACCGTCGTCGTACACATGTATATAAATAGAAAGACAACAATAGAAAGCATAAAACCATTTTAGTATTTCAAACATATGATAAATTTCTCTAACTAACCCTCATGTAATTATTAATGGGTAAACTTGGACGCGTATATTTATAGATACAACTCATTTGTGAAATGCAGGTATATATTATATAATACACATATTATGTGTAATTATGTATACAGGGTGATTCAATTTAGGCTTAGGTAATATCTGCGAATTATTTTAAAAACTGTAAGATATGTTTAATCAAATTTTGGATAAGAGTTTAGAAAGACTTCTATTTCCTTATTTTAAATGGAACACTTCTTTTTTTTTATTTTACTTTTAAATTCTACGTTAATAACGTTTATCTAATAAAAATTAAACTAAAAACCAATTTTTTTTTCTGTTTATAATGATTAAAACTGGACCAGTATCGAAACCACTATCGAGGTTTTATTTAAAAACAGACAATTACAAACCGGTTTTTGACCCAAGTTTTATTTGTAAATAAAAACCGGTTTAGTTTCTGACACAGTTGTTTAAAAAAATATTACTTCTTATACAAATACGTATATAACTTTAATTTTAACACTGAATTCAAAAATGGATTAACAAAGGAGAGTTCCATTTAAAATAAGGAAGTAGTAGTCCTTCTAGACTCTTAAATTCACAATTTATTTAAAGCATCTGTTACAGTTTTCCAAATAATTTTTGAGTAAGCTTACTTAATTAAAATCACCTTGTATATGTTATACATTCAAATGAAGAGCTGTTAAAACCATAAATAGGAAATTAGAATACAAGTGAGTTTATTATTTTTTCCACAATTTCCTAGTTTTGTAAATTAAATTTTATAGTTTAAGTGACATTTGCATAGATATAAATAAATATCATTTCATTTGCATTAACATATACAGAATATGTAGTGCAGGACAAATGCATTTACAGATAGTTTAAGTTAAATGTATAGTGTTACAAGAGAATACGATTAAATGTTAAAATTGGTAGTAAACTTGGTTTACATGTGCATTTAAATTTATTGTTAAACAAACGGTTTGAATAACTAGTAAACACGAAATGAGCATACCCTACCTACTTGTATATACAATATACATATATGTATGTGTAGATATATATTAGAGCATTGAAATTTCTACAAGCCATCATGTGGTTAATTAACTGTTAAACGGCTAATTAGATAAATACCATTATACTGTATAAGTTCATTAAAATGCAATAAACTATACGAGACCATACTGCAAATGTGGACTTAATATTCTACTTAGTACAACATTAATCTCTTAAATATGCATTAATCACTATATTATTTTATTGTTTATATGACTTTATGGCGTATATTTTTAAATATTAACAACAATAAATGTATTTATGTAGAATTTATATTTTTTCCAAGTACATATAATAATGTTCTTTTCCAAGCAATTTATTTTAATGCGTTTGTTCATTTTATGTTAGTATTTATTTAAACTGAAGTTTAATTAAAACAACTATATATTATACATTTCTTAGCTAAGTGCTGATGATGTAATTTAAATAAAATGTTTTTAAGTAAACCTATATTTATGAGCGTTGTATAAGACGTGAATTATAAACTGTGAAATTGTTGTATATTTTATAATAGAATATGACATTATTATTTCAGTTGAAGGCAGAAAATCTATAAAACGGTGACAGAAAAAGTATAATTAAATTCAAATTATGTACTTTGATAAACATTAATATTTATATTTTATATAGGAATGTTTCAAAAGTGTGATAATTATTATTAGAATGAAAGCAACGATTTCTATCTTGACAAATGAATATAATCAATTTTATATAAACGTGCTGTATAATATAGATATATATTTGATAAATGTTTATTTACCAAAAGACGTAGCAGAATGCGTCTTAATTGACTTTTCAGTAATACGGGAAACTTGGGAAAACTGAGACACTATGGAAGAAAATTGATCCTAGTTTATCCCAATCGTTATTTATGAATAGGAAAAGTTAGAAACATGTTTATTTTTGATCATGCATTTACTGTTTTGTTCATTTTTTTAATCTTATTCTTATTAGAATAAAAATAACGAACGAGTTTGAAGAACTTTATGCCAAATAGAAATAGATAGGTACATGTTAAAACACATTTGTATAGGTATACCGATTTATTTTCCAATTACCTACACATTGTTGATCCAAAACAATAACAAGTTTTTATTTTAAAATTTTGTTAAAATAGAAAAATATTTTCTGATTTCTTGGAAAATATTAATAACCCCAATTACTACTAAAATCATATTTATTAACAAAGCTTTTAGCTTTTTCCAATTATAGAAGTATGCCTTTGTAGTACTTTGTACATGTATCAAAAATATTTTCCAAATACAATTTACACAAGTTTTCTTATGTGTATATAGGAAAAAGTTCTTCGTGTAGTGGATTAAACCAAATGAAACTTTGTAATCTTCAATATACATATACATATTTATAGAATAAAGTTTTAATTACAAGTTAATAATGAAATATTCAAATAAACAAAAAAATATTCATCATCAAAACGCAAATTTTACAAAAGACTTATTCAAAAATCATTTTTACACACATACGTATACACGCACTGGAAAAGGCAATTTTCCACATAACGCTTTTATTATTACAAAAAAAAATAAAGATAATATGTCCAGCAACCGAAAAATTTGCTACAAACTTTTGCACACAGAACTGTATGACATTTTATCAATGGAAAAAAAAATTGATATGAAATACAACAGCATCACTGATGTGGCATAGTATATAAAATGGTCGATTGGTAGGATCATGGGTGGAAAATCCAATCAGTGTACGGCAATCAGTGGTAATGTAGAGGCATCGGTCGCGGATATTACGAAATTGAGTTCATCGCCAACCTGGAAAAGTCCGTCAAACTGAAAGCAATACACATTATTTCGATTTTGTTCCTCTATCCACCTCTAATATAATATCATTTTATGTGTAATGCAAGTTTATATTGTAAATACACGTCAGTTACTATACATATTAGCCAGATTAATAGTGTACAAGTTCATATTAATATTAAATTTCTGAATTTCATGACTACACGGCTTAAACCAAAATTCAATCTCAACTGAATAATAATTTAGCTATAATGTAGGAAGTATAATTTAATGCTTACAACAAAATTGTCGCATTATATATGGGTAAATCAATCAATGAATTGTTGTACGGTATAAATCCCACAAGGGATTATGTAATACGAGTGTGTATGTAGGGCGCATAGAACGCAAAATTGTTTAGAAAATATACACAGTAGTCGCAACTTAAAAAATGCCCCTGTGATCATAAATGTCAGAATTATATGAATAGAAATTAGAAAAAGATAGAGTGTATGGATTACATTTGGTAAAAAATTGGGCAAGTATTATATTTAAGGAGTTACCAGACGAGCTAAGTTTACAATTTCCAAAGAATTTCTTAGAATGTAGGATTGTACTTAAAGAGTGTTTAACTCGGCGTTTAAACTTTAAACCGTTGAATTGGTTTCATTGAAACGGTTCATTGTCTCGGTCTTGACGAATTAGACAATATTTTCTGTCTCAAAACTATTTCTATTTATCTATTGGTTTCGGAAAAGTAATAAATCATTTTTCACTTTTATTGTTCCAGAAGCATTTTTAAATTACTACTACGAGTATATATGCGAATATATAGGGTATGTATGTATACACAGTACAATGTAAATAACAATGAACAGTGATCCCTTTAATAATGTTTAGTTAAATAGGTTTGTTTTGATTTTGCAAAGTTGTTAACTCAAAATAACTTTTGGAATTAATATAGTTATAATGCCATTATAACTAATTGTAATTGATTCTCCAGCCTAACAAATCCATCCCCCGCCCCATAACGAAATTCACATCTGCGGGTTGTATTGTGACAACTTCTGAAACTTTTAGATAAGCGACGACGTTTCTCTTTTCATTTCATCACACACACAAAATACAGTTGAGAATGGGAGAAATGCGTATCTATGTGTGTAGATATACATATGTAACAAACCTACCTCACTTTTATATTATGTAATACCCAAAAAACAACCTGATGTTTTTCTTTTTTCTTACTTTAAATAAAATACATTCTAACCTAATAAAAAAGTTTTCTGCTTTCATTTCTTGTTTATCTATTTTCCTTTCCGAAAATTTTATACGTACGACAGGCAACAACAAAAATCAATGTTGAAAAAATAAAGGAAAAAAAAAGTTTAAAATTGGATTGTTAAATATAATTAAAAAATATATTATACAAAATCGCATTTAATCGTAAAAGGAAATAAGTATAACAAAATGCCATTTTTACACGATTTAAGAATTTGTTGTTATTATATAGTAAATTTACGACAATTTTGCCTTGGTTCTGCAAAAAGAAAATGAATTGCAACACGCAAAAGGAAATGAATTACTTGCCTATTGATTTTTTCTGCAATGATTAATCTTAGGGTAGCATTTAAAGAGCTTTAACTAATTATGTATTATAAGTACAGTGAATTAATTTAAACATAATGTTATTCTAATCGTTAAATGCAATTAAAGCCCAAATATTATCGTTGTACAGATCCGGTTTAAGCCTTGTTTGTAAACAAAATTGTATATATTATAAACACTGGAAAAATATTGCTTTATGCTTTATCAGATAATATATTATTACGATATAGCGTTAATTCAAATGCTGGAATGAAGATATCTTGTTGAATTGAAATTGTATTATAAAAAATTAACAATTTATTCAATAAGGACACAATTTCATATAACTCGCTTGCAAGAAAGTTTATAACGTGAAATGTGATCCGAAAGGATTCATTCCAAATTCGAAAACAATGCATTAAATAAATTGAATATGCCGCAAATGCTTGAATCATACATAAATAATTGACTGCTTTCTGAATTATGCAAAAGGAATGCCATCTGGGATTTGCCAAGATTTCCCACCAAAACAAATTAATTATTTCGAAACAGTGTGATAGATTTTTTTCAAATATATTTATATAGATTAAGACGAGATTCTCTGTGCTTTCCACTTACATACTCGGGGCATTAACAGAACATGAATTGAAAAAAATATCCGTAGATATAGAAAATCGATAAAAAAACATTAATGAAATATTACTTTATCTCGTTTCGGCGTTTTTGTACATCTTTTTTTTATTTAATTAACAACGGTTTAATAACGTTATAATAAGTATATGCTGCGGAAATAAAACAAAAATCAATACACATAAGCCATATATTTTATTTTTTTTTGAAAGTTTTAAAATTTTATACATCTCAACTGAAATATAAACTTAAATAGAGATAATTATTTTTTTATCCAATTTTACCGTTTGAATCTATTAAAGCATTAACCGTGTTGTATATAATAAAAATATTCAGACATTTACTATATTTTGTATGAATTTACATGTATATCAAGTATTTAGATCCTTTTAGGAAAATAAGCAGACCGATAATATTTTCCTCAACTTAACACGTTCTCAGCTTGATTTATGAAAATATAATAAGCGTTTATAAGTATGGGAGCTTTTAGTTTCACTTGCAAAACGTTTTTCATTGTTATAATATATTTGTAATGAAAATGCTGCTGTTTTATAAATTTATTTATAAACACGAATGCAGAAAACTTTGCTAAATGCATTTCGTTTATTTGTTTAATAAATTTAATTGAAATGAATGAGAAAGTCTTTGTTATGCGAAAACACATCTTAAAATCGTGTATTATTATTATATAGTTGGTTGTTGAAAATGGCATTAGTTTAATTTACGATTGTTTTATCTACAACTATAAAACTGGGAAAAAATCACTAAATCAAGATAAAATGTATAATAAAATTCTTTAATTAAGAAAAATCACAATTTGCAAACAGCACAAACCTATATATTATTAGAAATATAAATGTTTGTAACATTCGAGTTGATTCGTTTTATTTGAACGAGCATTTAAAACACAAATTCAAATAATAATTGAAATTGCCTTTTGACCTGTATATTTTCCTGGGATAATTATTTTTTAAGTTCAGAAATTTAAAATGGTATACTAGTATGGAAAGAATTTACTGCATAGAATATAAAATTTCAAATTTATGATTATGAAATTAAGATAGAACTCAAGTTCTTACGTTTTTTAACATTTTTCTCTTTAACCTTGTTTTACACTAGACTAAATTGACATTCAATATAAATGATCCTAATAATGTTCTGAAACTTCTCAAAAATTATGATATGAATACAAACAGAAAATAATAGCTTAGTAGACAGTAACAAATTAGTTACTGTGAAATTTTCTCCCTATAGAAACATTTTTTTATGTATATTTAAATTCACTCACAAGGTTTTTGTTTATTTTTGTTTCATTACAATTTTACACGCATTGTTGCAGTAATTAATTAAAATGCTGGCACGAAAATCGAAACCAACTTACAAAGAAGGCATTTAGGCCATTTATGTTATATTATTCAATATTTATAACACAATAAAGCACCATTTTATATCGCTATAAGTATTGTTATTTATTATGTTTTTTATACATAGAAAAGAAATCTTGCTGAAAATTTCTTAAAAGAATTATAACTTGTATAAGTATGAAACGTTTTATTGAAATTTACAAACAAATTCATTTTAAGAAACTTTGTCTTCCACTTTCATGAAAACTTTGTTTAATGAGTATTTTTTTTGTTACAAGACCTAATTAAGATTTAACAAGTTTTTCAGTTAAAACTAATGTATTCCTTATATTTGTAAATGTAGAAATAATTGTAAAAGTTTCAATAAATTTTAATTCATTTACTTTCTACATATACATACATTAGTATTATATAAAAGTTTTTCCATTTATATTTGGTAAGTATTAAAAAGTAGAAATTAAGCAGAAATGAATGAGCAACGAGGACACTCCTTATGTAATTATTGATGAATCGATTTAATATGTTAAATAGTACTCAATTAGCAAAACTCTATTGCTTACCAATTAAAAAGAAATAAATACTTTATACAGTACCGATTTAAGCTTTTCAACAGATGTTCTTCGTTTTGATTTGTACACAATTCAAGTACACAAATTTCCAAAACACATTGAAACTGATTTGTTTAAATATGGTTTTGTATTAAAAAATTAAAAAACACATAAAAGTACAAAGTATAAATCAGTGAAAAGCTATGTTAAAAATTTCGCCAAACATTTTATGACATTTTAAGTGATTCATGAATTTGTTCAATGGTGAACAAATGGAGTTGTTCTAACCGAATGTTAAAATGATGTAAAATACCTTACTTTAAAATATTTCAGTGACATTATAATGGAATGGAGTTTTGAACACTTTTAACCAGAATGCTAAATAACTCTTTGTAATATATAAACGATATATGTATATACTGACCAGTTTATTGGTCCAGCGACCTAACATCATAAATAACATTTTATATATAAGAGTTGAATACCTAATAATAGTGGTTTTTCTTTTTCCCCTTTTTGACATCCATTTGATTTATATGAAAATATTATACTTTCGCTCAATATAGTCCTATATAGTATTATGAATATATAAAGACATAAAAATGTAATGGTGTAAAAACTTACCTTTTAGTAGCAGGCCCGTATATATGAAAAATGTAATAGAATGGAAAACCAACATTCTTATTCTTCGTTTTGTATTTTAATAGAAACTTGTCTTGTATTTTTAAAATACGTTGAACAACTTTTATTCTGATGTATATGTCTTTTTCGATTTGTACGGACAAAATCCAAATATATATGTCTATCACTTAAATAATTATACATAAAAGCACATTACCACTGACTTGAAATGTTATTTTATAATTCATTTTAGCCAAGATTGGCTCATTTTGTACAAAAACACTTTAAAGTTCTAAAACATCAATTATAAAGGTCTCTTTCTCTCTTTCTCGGAGTATATGAATTACCTGAAAAAATATTAAATAAAAGTTTACGTTCGCATTTTTACTCAACATTTTTTATTTAGATAAAAAAAATTGCAAATTAAATATTCCTTATTCCATAAATCCTCTGCCTAATTCTAGATTTATTAATAATAATAATATCTAAGAGGATATACTTTACGAGTATATTATTAATTTATTATTATTATCGATAAAGTTGCGATCTTATCAAATGATGCATTAAAAATTGTAAAAATCATTAATTTTTCAACTTGTATTATATAAAAATCATATTCATTGAGCGGAAAATTAAATTATTAAATGATTTTGAAAGCGAAAAATCCTTTAAGTATATTAGATACCCATAAAGGATTAAAATATATACATATATTTATTCGTAATTGAGTAAATCAGCTTACTAAATTTAACAAAAATTCCGTTAGAAATCATTATAAACAATCGTATAATTTGGAGTTATAACTGTTACCGGCCAAACCCGATTTCAGGACAAACTAGTTTTGCCTAGTTGTTAGATTAGCATAGGTTAGGATAGATTAGATTAGGTTAGGTTTGGTTTGATTAAAAAGTGTGAGATTTGGCTTCGCGTAAGCGAAGCCAAGTCTTATCACAACAAACTCAATACAAACCTAATCTAATCTAATCTAACACGATAGGAAGAACTAGTGTAGCCTAGGAAAAACTAGTTTAGTCTAGGAAAAACTAGTTTGTCCTGAAATCGGGTTTGGCCGGTAACATAACTACTATAAAGCTTTTTGTTGGTAAAAGAGAATTATTTCAACAACATAGAATTTAATGAAAAGGATATTAAAACAGACATAAGAAAGTACATAATAATTTAGTGTTATGTATTCAAAATATTTACTTAAGAAATTTGTTCTTGCATGGGGTTTATGGTTGTAAAAATATTTAGTTTTGGCATTATTATATGAATAAATCTTTGTTTGTGCTTTACCGCTCTTTTAAATTTAATTATTGTATAATTATGATGACAAAAAGTGCGGTAAATTTATATCACATATATATAAATCAAATGAAATTTGAACAGTCACATGTAAAATTTAAATAAATCTAGTTTATAACGTAATTGAAAAGTTAAAGGAAACCGCAAACATTTATTTTATGAGAATTGTTTAGAAACTTTACTGTAAAGTTTCTATGTAGGCTGGAAAATGTATCCATATCACCTCTTATTTACAAACTTGTTAGTAAAATTGCAACTTCTCTCAAATAATAATAAAATGTTTTATTATACCATACAATTAACTGATAATTGTATAAATTTTAACATGCATAACAATAAATCTATTTAATTAATTGTAAAACTAAACAAAATTATTATGGTGGGTAAACTCGGTTTGTGTAATTCTAATTAATATAAAGTTATACATAATAATTTTATAATAAACATAAAACGTAAACAAAAATAAAAAAAATTAATTAGATTATTACGAGTAGATTAATAATAATTTAATAAAAATATATCTACATAGGTACGTATGTAATATGTATAGTATGTATCTATAATATTGAATTCATTTATATTATATTAGTATTACATAAAATATGAATAATTTATTTTTTTAAACAAATACATACATGAAAATAATATTTAAATGTTTGTTTTACAAGTTTTATTTATTTTTAATATACTCTATTTAATTTGATTTGTTATTGTGAAAAAATTAACAACAAAATCATAATAGAAAAGTTTCTGTAAAAGCGGTGAAAGTACCTGAAAAAGTTTTAACATTCATAACAGAAAAAATTACCATTTACATGAAAACAATTGAGTTCTAACAATATTTCCAAATAGTAATTTTAATCAAATGTTTCCATAATTCGGAGGGAAATTTTTTTGAAAAAAATTAAACCAGCGAAACACTAACATGCATTTGTACGCGATATATTTCGTTGATTTTTTTGAATATCTGTTCCAACAACAGTCTCGAACGTGGAACGCGAAAGACTGCCGCTCGTTTCAAAACGCAAAGTATAGAGAAATGGGGCGCAGGCGTCATCCCTTATATTATCTAGTCAACCAGATTCAAAGACCAATGAATATTTTAATCTTGTCAAATCCAAATAAATAATGTCCTTTTCTAAGTATGCATGTTTAAAGAGAAAATTCGCAGTTGTTACAACGTTAAATAAACAAATGCAATGTTATTACAGCGAGGGTGGAAATTTTATCAAAAACCACCCACATGTACATAATTTCAAGTACGAGTATTTACATTTGAAACAGCATTTTTTTCTCAATTAGAGCTGGTTTCGAGTTGGCACCCAGAACGCCCAAAAAATATTTGCCATTTTTGATTTTAACCAACTTTATTACAATTTTATGGTGTCATGTGACACTTTAAGATGCGAAATCTAAATGTGAATAAGAGACATATTTTTTTATAAGGGCCAGTTGATTAAATGGCCGTAAATCAGAGCCAGGGTCAGTTTTTCACGTTCCGTTCAATATAATCACTGAATTAACGAGCAAGATAAATATCAGGAATTATCTATAGTTGTGGGTGTATTAGAAAAATGTTACTGAATTTTAAGGGCATATAAAGCTACACATAAAAATAAGCCCAAAGGCTTAACAAAAAAATTTGACAAAGTCGACACTCTACTGATTTATTATTTAAAGTTTTTGAAAAAATAGCGTGTTTGGAAATTGTGTAAATAAACCGTTTTTAAACTATTTTAGTAGACTAAACTGTAAGCCCGATAAGTGAATTAAACGACGAAATAAAGCTCATGTAAAAAATTTTAGGACGTTATTCTAAAACACGATGAAAAATAAATAAATAAGTAAATTATGAAATTTTCTACACATCTGAATGGAAATGATGTACAATTTTCGAATAGAATAAATTTAGAATTTAGAATGAACCTACATCAACATTCTTTGACATATTTTTTATATATAAAAAAAGTTATACCTGTATTAAAAGTTTTCTGTTCTATTTTGACATAAAAAGTTATATTATTAGACACCCCTTTGAAACTTTTTACCCTATTTTATGGATAATAAATTTTATATATGTTTAAAACTTGAGCAATTACTTCATTAACCTATAATAATATATTATGTATAATAACAAAATTAAAAAGTTTTTCCACTAATTAGTTTTCGGTAAATATAACCGACGTCTATAAAATATAGTTTGTTTAGAAGAATATGTACAAGAAATTAAAGCAAGTCATCCTTACTAATAAAATTTTATTATATTTTATAAGATAGAAAAAATAAAAGCCATCTAAATTTGAAAGTCAATATAACAACACCATAATTTCAATTAGCCATTAAATTTATGATTGTGGAAAACATTAAAGAGTGACAATATAATAACAACACCCCTAGGACACCCTAGTCTCAATTAGCATTACGCTTCCTGAATCCATTCTTGTCACCCTATAATAGTGGACTAGCCAAATGTATGTACGAGCAAATTATTTTCAGCACTTTACACGAACAATGCACCACTACACGGCCATTTTCCAATATAAACTTACAATGTACGTAAACATAATGAGAAAAACGTCCATGATGTACATTATAATACAAAAGCAAATTAATATCAATTAACTATTATTATCCATTTCGCGTACAATCATTACGATTTTAATATGAAAATTATATGAAAATTTATGAAATGCAAAGTCGCCTTTTATAAACCCATTGATGCATATAATAACTGCATATATGAAAGAATTGCTTTCATAAATGTTGAATATTTTCAATTCATATATGTATGTAGGTATGGGCCTTGTATCTATTAGGTGATCACTGAAGCAAATTTATAATATAAAAATTTGACATATTTCAATACATCATTTTATAAAAGAATAATATTTTAAAATTTTCTACAAACATTTGCATTTTACTCCCTGTTTATACTCTATATATGTATATATTATAAGTCTGTTTGCGACTGTTGATTTTTAGGATGAAATATTGAAATGATGTCTTTGTCATCCTAAAGCAATAAAAATGATTTACGAATGAATAACATAAACAAAAATTAAGCAATATCTATATAAAAGTGTAATTTATTCGCAACAAAATATTAGGCCTCTATATTTAAGATATAAGTTATATTGTTTAACAGGAAAAAAGGCTTTTCTCAAGGAATGCTACTGTGTGGGAGTGCGATATTGATACCGACACTTGAAGTAAAGTAAAAAAAAGAACATCCCTTGTTATAATACTATAGAAGAGTTCTTTGCCCTGCACAAGTGCACACAGGGCTTATACCATCGACATTTTTATTGAAATTGATGTCTGCGCTGAATGGATATTTCCAGGTTTTCCTGATCTTTGTATTTCTTCTGCGATTATAGTAGATTGTGGTTGTTTCTGTGAAATACCATGGCTCCCATTTTATAAATATATTCATGCTATAAGTTGGGGTATCTTTGTTTTAGAAATATGAAAATTAGGGCTTCAGAAGCGATTATTTGGCGATTCTTAATTTAAGTCATTTTTTCGACATTATTATCGTACCCTTTTTATTAGGGCAAATTCAAGTGAATGGAATAATGTCACATGTAATATATCAACCCATCAGGTGTATAAAATAAATATCCTTTTACACATTGACCTTTTAATTCAATTTCCTGTTGGTAGAAAAGTTCATATTTTTTAACCCACATACATACAAATATAAAAATATACACACTATTATCAGAGTTTTGCTATCAGTTTCACAAATTAAAAACTTGACTATTTTTATAATTTAACAAAACAATCGTATTTTATTTCTGGATTTTTATTGAAGCAAAAATAGATTTTAAAATTTAAATGAATCTGAAATTCAATAGTGGCAAAATTTGTTGACAATAGCTTCAATTGCATATATCAATCTATTTAAAAGTTTTTTCATTTTCCTCCTATATTTTTTTTCCTTTTTCCGTTACCAGACACACAATAGAAATATGACAAAACTGAATATTTATATACATATATATATACACCCAGAAACATAAACAGAAGAAATATTTTATGTTATTATATATTTTCTTGTTGGATAAGACACATCATTTTAGTATTTGAAAGTTGTCTTTTCAACAACAGCAATCTGACAAGTTCCTATATATAAGAAAGTTATTAAAAAATCTCATAT
Organism: Oryzaephilus surinamensis; assembly: GCA_004796505.1. Classification (NCBI taxonomy): domain Eukaryota; kingdom Metazoa; phylum Arthropoda; class Insecta; order Coleoptera; family Silvanidae; genus Oryzaephilus; species Oryzaephilus surinamensis. The sequence continues at coordinate 22,219 of SSSI01002099.1, forward strand.
TCAAAGTTTAGCACAGTGCCATGGATGATGGAAACAGTGCTGTGAGAGAGACAAGAAATGAAAAGCGGAAAACTGTCCAAGTTTCAAGAGTTTTTGGCCTTTACTAGATATGAGAGGAGAAGACAGAGACATATCGAAGACCCTCTCACCCGCAGACAGAATAAGGGCTCTTTATCTTTTATTTGGAAACTTACTCCATAACTTTACACTGTTTATGTCCAAATAGGCATACTTTCCGTTTCATGGATTTTATAGTGCGAAAATTCACAGAGTTTTCCTATTTTATGGCTGCCACTTTGTTACTCAAATATACATATATGTATGGCACATATAAGCAAACAATCCATAAATATACCCATATAAATATAGAGTTTAATAATCACTTAAACATTTTAAACCGTAAAGAGTCTTAAACGGAAATATATTGTTCAAACATAAATTTCGTATATATTTGCTGATAAGTTGTATTTTTCGTAAAGTGAAACACGTTTTCGTCTTATATATATAGAATATTTGACTAGAATATATGAGATTAGTTCCATCCTTGGCACTCTTGAGAAATAAACTAAGATGTCATAGTGAATGTAGTTTGAACGGAACGACACATGTGTTGGAACAGCTTGGACATATTTCATAGTCTGTGTGACAACTGACTGAATCTAGCTCTCAATGGACTCTGTCCCTCCTCTAATTTGACCAATTCTAAAACCGCTGACTAGAGAGAATTGATATTGGATACAGCTGGATTTACAATAAAACTAAACTCCTATATATGGAACATCAAAATACTAGTCGATTATAATTGATAAGATTTTCAATACTTTTCAAATAATACTATTTTGGAGGCACAGAAATCAGAATCGGCTCTACACGAATTTATGAAATTTTATCAAATAAACAGTAATCCGCAGTTCAGCAACATATATCTATAGGATATTATTTTATAACACCGCGTGGGAATATAATTTCCATAAAAATGTGCATAAATTGCATTTTTTTCCGATTTTTATATTATTCATAATTTCATATACTTTCATTATAAAATTATTATTAAATTCTTTTAAAAGTTAACTTGATATAAATTATTTATTTACTGAATATTTTATAAATGAAAAATGAAGCCATCCCTGTAAATTTTACAACTGATGTTTAAAAAAAAATCTGGTCTAACTATCTCTCTAAAGTCACAGAAATTGTATTAAATCTAACAAATTCGTTTCTATATTATTGTACAAAAGGGTAAAATTAAATTAAACGTAATAATATTTCGTATAACATTTAATTTCATTTTTCTGAGTGAAATTTAACAGCTACACAGGTAGCGATTTCCATTCTAGTCAACTGTTTATGTAAATTACATATAATTAATATGTTTTAGTATATGTATATGTTATGTTTAAAATTTAGTATCATACTATCATAGTGCCTGTATGTAACATTATACAAACATTTAAATTAAATTATAAACTTACAGTCGACTACATTTCAGTTTATGCTTAAGTTTGTGTGGTTTATGATGAAGTAGAGGAAAGGTTTCACTATAGGTACCTATCTATATATATGCTTTCGCATCAAATTATTTAATTTATGAAATATCTAGCACACACACACACACACACACACTGATTCGTATATAAGAATTATTTACCAAAGTGCCACAACAAATGCTTTCTTTTCAACAAAATTCGACGCACGGATAAGTCGAATCCATCAAAAATAACTACCATTTTGGGTGAATTAGTGACCAATTTAAAAAACGTCTACCTATATAGTAAATTAAATTAGTTTAACCGACTAGCATAATACAACTATTGAAAATAGAATAAAAATAAAAGTAAGGCGGTACGATATATATCAATCCTTATTGGTAATAAATGTCAAATTCAGTTTTGTGGCGGATGCCACCCCCGCACCCGTCTTGCATTAGTATAATAAAATCGTATATAACGACCGTCACTGTGTGGTCGGGAACCTAACATATTATATCATGAAAAAAATAATACATCCGAAATGTAGATATTTACAATAAATTTTCCCAAACTATCATAAAACTTGTCCTATATTATATGTTGCTTTTTGAGTGCGTATGGATGGGTCTAATGTCTATAGTGTGTTTTCTTCTTCTAATCCAATATAACAGCATTATGTATTTTTTTTTGTTTGGTTGGGTTTTAAGAGGTCTATTATCATGTTTTCTAGTGAATTATGATAATATACTTGAAGGGGGACTAGATTTTTGTCACATTAAAAGCATATCTTTCGTATATAACACTATACAAAAACTTACTTATCGGTGTCGCTAAAAATTATTTGATGGAATTTGTAGAAAAGAAAAATAATGCAATAATTTCTGAATTTATATCCTTATATCTTTAGTATTATACAATATTTTCGTAAATATAGTATAGAAATTTACTGATACGGTTGGAAAATATGGCAACAACGACGATATATAGGAATAATTATATATCCTGAAAATGTTTCTGAAATTTTACGTTATTTATTATATTTATATCTCTCTATATATATATTTCCTCTGGCTTTTTGTTATGTTGTACGTGTTTATGCTTAGGAAATTTAGAGGCAAAGGAATCCGATTTAATATCGAGTAAAGTGCCGGGTTGTTCTGTGTTGAAGATAGTAATGAGTAAATACCGGTGGTGGCCCCTATTATTCCAGGTATGCCGGCAGTTATTCGCCATTCCATCGTTTCTTTCACCTATATATTTCTACTTTTACTTGACTGGTAATTTCATATTAAAATTAAAATATTAATTATACGCCAAGACCTTTATTTACATACACAAATCACATTCTGCGATTTGATTAAACAAGTCAAATTAAAATCATTATTTACAATCAAAAATAAAATTTGCAAAGCTTTAACGTAATTTTAGTTTTTAAAACAAATACATATATTGCATATTGTCTTTGATAATAGCGAGTTATATGGTACTTCTGAAGAACACATTCAGTATATTAATTACATTTAATCGTTCGTAAACTGGTTACAATCAGTTATTAATGAGTAAATAATTCTCAAAGTAAAGATAAATATGCCAACAATATAAGTGCAAATATAATGGATAAATTTAGGACTTTTCTCTCTAACTGTGATTAATTTTAAATGTATTTCTGTGTATGTGTGTATCAAATTATTCTTATTGAAGTAATCATAAATATTTTTGCTTGCCCGAACATACAAGATGCACAAACAGTAATAATACTAATAACTAAACAGTTGAAACTTATTAAGCTAAAAAGAGCGGAAATTATAGTCAGCAGTGGGGCCCTAATTGTTTCCTGCTGTTGTTCGTAGGCATAGGTTGAAAATATTCATCAAAGTCGGAAATATTTTTCATATAGTGATTGTTAACAAGAAAAACTGATTGTAAAAATGAATTCGTAATAATGTTCTTGAAAACTAGATTTGAAACTTACATCAGCTAATATTTTCCGGGATGAATTTATGTTTCAGTAGCAATGCTAGAATGCTACTTACTGAAAGGACATTGACAAATTGCAGTAATATATGATATTGATTTAAAATTATATTCGTTTCATCAACTCAACACCCTTCATAGAATATATTATTGACAAAATCAATTGCTTTTCAAATATACTACGTACATAGTATAAGAGAGAAGAAACGAAAGCGTAAAAGTGAATTGATTTGCGTGTTTTACATTGAATATTCTATACCTTGCATATATGTACTTGCATTATAAATGAAATCTGACAGAAAAATTTACCTGTTTCCGGATGAATATACTTAAGAGTTTTCTTGTAAAAATAAAAAAAGAAAACTTCCACTTAAAAGTCATTTACTCAAATATTTCATGAAAGTAAAAGTTTTGCTTCTCGTGGATTAATATTAAAAAAAATTTCAAACTTGTTAAAAAACATTAAAGGGAAAATTTACATTTAGCCTCATTATATACTGACATCTTATTAGATAAGGAACGGGAGAGAAGTAGACACACAGTTATAAGTTTACAGCTCGTTTAGAACAAGATAGTAACCTAATGTTCGCTATTGCATATATTGCGAGGCAATTTGAATTTACCAAGTATATTTAGTGTGTAATTGATATTCTGTTGGTAGTTCATTGCTTCAAGCGAACTAACTTTATTAACGTTTAGCCTGTGACACAGACTTTATATCAGACCATTGCCATTTTCTACACATATAATATTAAAATATTATGTTACAACTAATGCATTTTCTAATATAATACGTACAGTTTGTTAGTCCAGAGAGTAACTTGTTTTAATTTTAACTTCTCTTTAATGATATGTCGCGAACTAGTTTAAACTTTCAGTAAAATTTACATATAATATAATGCTACAATTATGTTATCTGCCATTAATTAATTAACACTTGTGAAATATCAAACGAAATTCACAAGGTTTAATAGATTTTCTTCGATTGAACCTTTATTAGTAAATTAATAATACAAAAAGTTCTCAAGAGAGTGGAACGCAATCTCGAAGGAGTTGTGTGTGGTTCGTTTTCTCCGCACTAAACTTCCTCTTCCTGTGTAATTACTGTCCAAGTATACTCAACATCGAACTAATACTTTATTAGCAATTAAAATCAAGGATGAGCGGGTCAATGAAATAAATATGATGTAGAAAAATGGAACGTTTTCAATATTGTACAAGAATGACGAGTAATTATCTAAATTACTGACTACATATAAGTATTTATATATTTCTTACAGTTATATAAAATTAAAATGTTAGTTAACAGTCTCATTAAAAATACAAAAGCATAATTCTGAAACATAAATAATTTAATTTTATAGACAGAAACGTGTCTAGTAGTTGTTAATAAATATTGACAGGAATATCGAAATAAATAATGCAAAATATTTTAGAAAATGAGCAATATGAAAAATTCTACATTTAATAATAGAGTAAATAAATTCAAAAATCTAAGACAAAGAATTTGGATCTATTTTTAATACAACTGTTTTTTGTAATAACATTTTCTTTTTCAACACGTAAAAATAATAGAAAATTCGTTGTGCATGCTGTCGCTTTTCAACCCTTATTGTTTATATGTATAAACCGCAGATTCCTAGTGGAAAAGAATATACTAATGTTGCAAAGAAACAGCATAAAATACGTAATGGAAAGAAGAGAGGCTGAGATTTTCACGCAATATACCCAAACTTGTCAACTATATACATTTAAAAAAAAACACCAAGGAAAAGACTTTTCTTTTTTCCTCTTTGTTTCCTAATTTATGCTGTGAAGGCAAACATGAATTTTAATTAAAAATTTTATACCTAATACATGCTTATTTGTTTATCCATAATAAAAATATCTATAATCCTCTTAAAAAAATAATAAATTGATCATAATAAAAAAATATAATGTACATAAATAGATAATATTATGAATTGAATTTGGGGATTATAAACCGTAAGTAATGTCGAATATGTCGGTTGAGTTAGCCGATTTACTTTATAGGACAATGTGCATCCTTTGAAAATGAGTGCGGGATGAAAGTTGGAGGGTTGCCGTGGAATATACGTTGGACTTTAGTTGGATTAGGGGTTGAATATTTGATATTATTGTATAAAGTAAAAGCTAAGCGTAAAGAGACACGGCCAAGCCTCAGAATATTCGACAAAACTATTAAATAATTTTTTTAGTTTTTCATTTTTGAATTTTAATGCTGGTGGATGTTGTTAAAACTTTGCCATTAAATAAAACTGATGTATCGAACAAGCAAAAAAACTCATAAAAAGTACAATTATTATTTAATGCGAACTTATAAAGTAATAAAATTTCCAATTTCTGGCATTAATGATACAGATATTGGGCCTCCAGGTGTATAAAATTTTTTCAACTAGTACATCGACTATAAAATTCACTAGTAACTATAAAAAAGACATTTTTCATGTTGCATTATTTATTCAGCAGACAAGTATAGACATAAAGTCAGATTTGTTAACCCTCCTATACTAATTTATCATCCCCCTCGAAATAAAATTCTGCAAGTAAGCAGGAATTAATAATATAAATTCACATAAAAATCAAATTTCCATATGAAAGGTTAACCAAAAGAGAGTTGTGGGACGAATGTGATGAGATACATATAATATTACATCCTAAACTTACGACTCAGATATGTGGTCCTGGAAAGATAAAGTACGAGGGAATCGAACAAAAGACGAACCATGTACACTGTATATGCCATAAATGTCAGTAAACAGATATACAGAATGATGGTCTTAGAGAGGAAAAAAAAACATTCAACTGGCAAGGTTCTCAGACAATGGAAATTAAATGTGCGACATTTCAGACGAAATTGCTGACCACTAAAAATCAATTTATATATTTTTTTCTATTATTATTATATCCATCTTAGTCGGTGTGGGATTAATTTTTAATTCAATTTATAACCGTACACATTATCTTTATTGGGACAATTTCAGTGGAATTGTTAACTGAATAAACTTAATCCCTCTAATAAAATTTATTCATAACGAATGCGTTTAATCCCCTAAAATCTAAATAGCGTAACCCTTATTTTCCGTGTGGTACGTTTAAATCTGTTATGGATAAATTTTAATTACTGTGTAGTATTAACATCCACACAAGTTTTTGTTAGATATAAAATTAACAAAAAACTATTTTTTTATCTTCTGCACAAAAAATAGATAATAATATTATTATGTTTTATCAAATTTTTTGCGCAAATGGCAATAGAGAATGCCACTTGAGGGCCTCTTTGGTAAAATAAAGTCCACGGATAAGAGGATAATATTAAATAATATTCAGAATAAAAGGCCACTTTCGAAAAAATAATAAAGTTAGTTTTAATCGTTCATTGGAAAAGTTGTAAAAGGTTAATAAACATACTTTTAGAAGAAAAAGGATGTCAAAAAAAAACTTTATTCACGTAATATACCGAAAACTTTAAACTTAAATCTACGTTCGTGTATAGTTTTGATTTACCTAATATTTTGCAGTCGAAAGATCTTTTGGAAAAAACTCTTAACCAATTTTTATTCAAGTTAAAAAACAATCAGGTCTATTCTTCAAGCTTTTAGTTGAAATAGACATGGTTAAAAATTTATTATAACTTCTACAAGTTAAAATGAGTTATTATTAATTAATTTAATTGGTTTACATAAAATTCAAACTAATAGATATGTGTACTTACCTATTTGATATTTGATTGCCATTTATTTTTTTTTACAAATAATTACTAAGAAATAATTGTAATTTAAAATATGTATATTTTTGAGCACACAGCTACAGCATAGATTCGAATAAGTATAGGTAATATAAGTAGATGTTGGTTCTAGGATATATGTAATTGTTAACAGTTTTCCAGAAATGACTTATTGACTTACAATTGTATTTAAAATTTTAAAGTAGTTTATTGAAACAATGTATTCCTGAAAATAAGATTTCTAAGGTCTATTCATATAGGGAAGAAAAATGTGTGATTGGTCAGCTTTCATGTGATTTAATTTTGTAAATGTTATTGGTCGAAAACAAGGTTAGAAGGTGGAGCATTGTGACAAATGTAAACAATTATTGGATTATTTTAAAAAACGTCATAATTCAAGATAGACGATTTTTCTTCCCTATATGAATAGAATATAGAAAGGAATTTTTAAGCAGTAATTCAAATTTCACAAATCTCGATAGTGAGATGGACAATAGAGCATTTTCCAATGAATGACTTGAATAATACAGCAGATAATTCATAGCAAATATCAGTGGAAATTGTATAACACAAATTATAATTTCATGTTAAATTAAACAAGACTCCACAATCCTGAGCAATTGGTTCCTACATTATTATAATATTTGTTTTCAATAGTTTTGTTTACATATTTAAGTGCATTTGGCAGAATAATAGATATTCACCCCACATACACACATATTTCGCTAGTGTTTGCTTCTGTTATGAATTAATAATAATCTAATACAAATCAAATCAGTGGCGGCTCGTGGTCATTTGAAATGGTTAGGCAGATGATGAAAAGTGTAGCGGGGGGTACAGGGGGCGTTAGCCCCCGAGAGATGCCACGCAAGCGAAATTTTTTTTAGGTTCGAGGACAAGCGTTTTCTCAAGAGCTGTACTGTATTTAATTTTTATATAATGTACATCGATTTTTTTCTAATAAAAATGATTTAATTAATTGTATAAAAAGTAGAAAAGAACATTAACGAACAAGTTTTCTAAATAACAAAAAGAAACAGCTTTGAACAATGATTCAAAATAATTATTATTTATTAAGATATGAAATAAAATAAAATACACATTTTAAAAAAGTACCAAAAATAAAGTAGAAACAATTGAAATCATATGAAAACGAACAAAAAAATTAATTTAATTTATTTAGAAACCAGAAAATTTACTTATCGCATTATTAGCTGCATAAGTTGAAACGAATTTATTTAAACAAATTATTTTTTATTTTGTTACAATATATGTATGTGTATAATTTCAGTATAAATTTAATTTTATTGTTAATTTGTAACATTTTTTTAAGTGCATAACTAGGTACATATGTATTATATACATTATACATATAATTATAAAAACATATACTCGATCGTATTATAGAAATTTTTACAAATTAAAAATATGAAATAAAATAGTAAATACAAAATAAAATTGTTTCCACTTTCTGTTCTTGTCTGTTGCATAGAACTTTACCGCTAGAGGCATGCCTCAAAGCGATCTCTTTCTATCACACTGGAGTGACCGAAAATAAATAAAGTCTCAAGGAAACGAGCATCACGTAGCCTGAAAATGTAATGTTCTGTTCTTGTTTTACGCATTGAACTTTGCCTTTAGAGGCCTGCCTCAAAGAACATTTTCTTACATGCTGACGTGAACGAATTAGTTGATACAGTGAGAGAATTGGTTTTACTCAGTTGCAATCTCGGTTGCAATTTTAAATGTGTTCAAACGGACCTAGTCGCGATAGCGCGCGCTTTTTGAAAAAATAAAGATTTTATACGGCAAAGCGAATTTGCACCATTTACCATTTAAAAAAGTTTTAAAAAAATAAAGCATCATTTTATACTCA
>SSSI01002100.1:7593-28390 GCA_004796505.1 Oryzaephilus surinamensis
TTTGTTTCGATTTTATAAATGGTGAACGTTATTATAAGTATTCGTTAAGTACAAATAATAAGTTGAAGGAAAATGCGATAAAGGTAATTTTGTGTCTTTATTAATTTATTATACCGTCATAATTTTTAAATAAAAATTTATAAATGTATGTGAAACTGTTGTGTGTGTTTTAATGTTTTTCTCTTTAAAAATTGTAAATTTTGTCATCCAAAACGGTGTTTGTGGTTATATGTTCATTCTTGTAACAATAAGTTGGCCACAAAATCAATTTCAATTTCAGCTAATTAACCATCGATAATGAGAAAAAAAATATAACCATATTTATACTTCTGTGAAACACACAAATAAAATAATATTTGCGATTTGTAGTGTTTGGTATTAGTTGAAGATTACTGATTAGTTATCTTATTTTTTACTAATTAAATATTGTAACTATACATATACCTAATACGTGTTCATTTAGAATCTAGATAATGATTTCGTATAAATAAAAGATAAAAAAATCTATTAGTGTAATCAATTTGCAACCTGTGTGTGGGTGGTTTAAGAAACCGTTTCAAAAACCATCACAAATTGCTAAGAATTAAAATTGTGTTTTTAGTAAAATTATATGAAAATCCGTGATAATATTAAACATTTAAAGGTAATTTACATCGAATTAAATACAAATCAGTGACTTTTTAAGTAATTAATCACGAATACTTAATATGAACTGTGTTATCATACAAATGTTCCGAAATTATCAAAAAAATAAAAACCAACTATTTAATAAACAGTTTAAAATTATTCAGTTCTAAGTACATGAATATTAAAATCGCGTTCTTATTATCATAGAAACAGTTTATTTCGAAAAAATAGTACGATATTGCCTATTATTGATTGTTTTCGAAGCTATAATAACCCAAGTTAAATTGTTTAATCGTGAAATAATTAAAAATCCTTGTATAAAATGTTAATAAAAATATATTATATAATTTTACACGTGGATTTCTAATTTTTATATTATAAATTATTTATTCACATATGTGAAATAATCAAAATCAAATTTAATTACATATCATATTATATACAGGATAATTTCACGTGCCTGTCTAAACAATTATAAATGGTGAAGTTTAATAATATTGTTGTTAAAAAATTTACTAAAGTGCTAGAAATATGTTTAAGAACATTTATTAAAATTGTAAGTATGCTAGTTGAATTTCAAATTTTCAACCGCATAAATTGCTTTACTCAACTAATTTGTTTTGCTTTCAAGTTTTAAATAAAAGTAAAAATATAATTGTCTTCAAAGTTGTTTTGCAAAATTCAGTAATTGTTATATAGATACATTCATTATCATTATTGGTTCATTATTTTTTTTTTAAAAAAAAATATAATTTGCACTTGTATTGTGCAAACATAATTTTCATTTATTATTTGACGAATTCAGCGTGCGACTTTAACGAAAATAATTATTTATAAGTTGAAAACAATATCATTAAAGCACAATACAAATGATAATAATAATTTAAACACATAAATAAAGTTTTTCAAACAACTTAATATGTATATAGTTTATCATAAAAAGTATAAATTATTGTTTAAGTGAAAACTCGCACATACAACATTTCGATAATTTTTTTCAGACTTGATATTATAATATATAAACCCGAACAAAATTGCAACACTTGAAAAACTGAAGAAGAAAATGAAACAATTTATACAAATACTGTTGGTATTATTTGGTTTAAATAGTTTTGTACAATGTGAAACTCAACAATCATGTGATAGTAGAATTTATTGTCAAGGGGACTTATTAAACACCATCCAATTAGCCCAATTAAGTATTTTCAATGATTCGAAACAATTCGTTGACTTGTCATTAAAATCCAGCGTTAATGAAACATTATACAATTTTAATCAATTAATGCAAAACACAAACAATTCACCAACTGATCAACAACTGATCGATTTCGTTCAAGATAATTTCGAACAGGGCGATTTATTCGACGAATGGACACCCAGCGATTATACCAGCAATCCAGATTTCCTGCAACGCATCCAACGTGACGATATGAAGAATGTGGCTGAAAAAGTGGTGGCCATATGGCCAACATTGGCACGTAAAGTGAAACAGGTAGTATTCGAAAATGAGGAGCGCTATTCCCTAATTCCGCTACCAAACGGTTTTATCGTACCTGGTGGTAGATTCCTTGAAATTTATTATTGGGACTCGTATTGGATTGTGGAAGGTCTATTATTATCTGAAATGTACGACACTGTACGTGGAATATTAGAGAATTTCTTGTCGTTAGTGGAACGTTATGGTTTTATACCAAATGGTAGTCGTGTTTACTATTTAAATCGATCACAACCACCAATGTTAACATTAATGGCATCCAATTATTACAAAGCAACAAACAATATCACATTCATTAAGAAGAACATCGACTTGTTCGACAAAGAGTTGCAGTTTTTCTTGGACAATCGTATCGTTGAAGTGACAAAAGATGGTATTACATACAATTTGGCACATTATGCATCCAGAAGTGGAACTCCAAGGCCGGAATCGTATCCGGAAGACGTGCATACTTGCGCATATTATCAAAACGACGAAGCGGAAATTGTAAGTAATAAATTTTTCCCAAATAACATCGTTTATTCATAATAGTTTATGTTTGTTTAAAGGAAAATTGCTATCAACAGTTGAAAAGCGGTGCCGAAAGTGGCGTAGACTTTTCATCAAGATGGTTTTACGATTCAGATGGTGGTAAAAATGCAAATCTATCACAAATTAATGTAACACGTACAATTCCAATCGATTTGAATTCGTTCTTGTGTAAAGCATTTAATGAAATCTCATATTTTTATACGGAATTAAATGAAACTGTAAAAGCGGCACAATGGGCTGAACGATCCCATCAATTTGCCAAAGCAATTGAAGAAGTCTTCTACAATGAGGAGGACGGCATATGGTACGACTTTGACAACGATTTGAAAACACATCGAAGATATTTCTATGCTGGCAGTTTTGCACCTTTGTGGGCGAATGTGGTTGATGAAGCGCGAAAAGATTATTTCGGTAGAAGGGCTGTTGAATATGTGAAAAACGAGGGAATTACTGACTTTTATGGTGGCATTCCAACAACTTTAACACATTCAGGTGAACAATGGGACTATCCAAATGCTTGGCCACCTCTTGTCGATGTCGTCATACGTGGTTTGAGGAACAGTGGCAATTCGGACGCTGTTGAATGGTCGAAAACTTTCGCACAACGATGGATTGAAGCGAATATTAAAGGCTACAATAATACGGGCGAAATGTTTGAAAAATACGATGCTGTAAATCCGGGACAGTTTGGTGAAGGTGGTGAATATGTGGTGCAAGCCGGCTTTGGATGGACGAATGGTGTATTTTTATCATTCATCAACACATTTTTTACCGATAATTAAGCGTAAATTTATATTTTAAGTAAATTATTATCGAGCATTTTCTATTGTTGTTTTATTTAAATAGTTTTTGATATAAACAATTTGAATTTCTAATATTTTTGACCTCAATTGTTCCAACAATTCCATTATTTCGTTTTATTGATAAGGAAAAATTTTGAAAATTGTTTGACAAAAATTTACGTCATGTATATAATAATTCCCATGTTAATCTTATTAAAAACGATATCTTTTTCGACACCAATATGCACCAGTCCAATTTATTGCCAAGGAATTCTTTTGCATAAAGTGCAAAGTGCCAACATTTTCAATGATTCGAAAACGTTTGTCGATATGATGCAAATCAATTCGCCGAACGTGACTTTAGATCGATTTTATCGTTTAATGGAAAAAACTAACGACGATCCATCAATGGAAGAGTTGCGCTCTTTTGTCTTTAATAATTTCGAACCAATTGGCGAATTGGAAGTTTATTTACTACCAGATTACAAACCAGAACCGAAACTGGTAAAAGAAGTCAAAAATGCAGCTGTAAAACATTTTACGAAAAGTTTAATAGCCGTTTGGCCGACTTTAGGCCGAATCGTACATCCGGACGTTTGGGCCCATCCAGATCAGTATTCCATCATCCCCGTAAAACGTGGTTTCATCATTCCTGGGGGCAGATTTCGCGAATTATACTATTGGGACACATACTGGATCATCAAAGGTTTGTTATTAAGCGATATGAAGGAAACCGCGAAAGGAATGATTGAAAATTTACTATCAATGGTCGAAAGATTTGGTTTCGTACCAAATGGTGGACGAATTTATTATTTAAATCGATCACAACCGCCCGTTTTGTCATTAATAATGGCTGAATATATAACGAATACACGTGATTACGGTTTTCTTCGTTCCAATATTGGTACATTGGAAAGTGAATTGCAGTTTTGGTTGGAAAAAAGAACGCGAAATATTGAAATTGATGGGAAAAATTACACGTTAGCGCATTTTTCGTCGAACAACACCAAAGTGGACATTGATGAAGATCCTGAAAATGTTTACAAAGATCCTAATGCCGATGCAGTATCAAAAGATGTTAGTATGGAAAAGAAGCGTAGCAAAGTCGTGAACAGAAGTTACGGAGCTTTTGGTACACCACGTCCAGAATCGTACATTGAAGACATAGAAACTTGTTCAATTTATAAATATCATACGGAAAGAGCAAAATGTTATACAGAAATTCAAGGTGGTGCTGAAAGTGGCTGGGATTTTTCATCTAGATGGTTTTTCGATTCCAAAGGCGATCCAACAAATCAATTACAAACAATCCAATCTAGAAGAGTGCTTCCAGTCGATTTGAATGCATATTTGTGTCGTGCTTTTTATGAAATTTCACAATTTTACAACACAATCGGCGATTCAAAGAAAACCAATTATTGGACGGAAAAATACCAACACTGGATGGAATCCATCGACAAAGTATTGTACAATGAAGAGTACGGCATATGGTTTGATTACGATATTGAACTACAGAAACAACGTAAAATATTTTACGCTAGTAATTTTGCACCCTTATGGACAGAATCATACGATTTAACAAAAGCCAAAGAATTTGGAAAACGTGCAACGATTTATTTAAAGCAAACTGGCATTATTAGTTATGCTGGTGGTATTCCGGCGTCTTTAATAAAGTCTGGCGAACAATGGGACTTTCCAAATGCTTGGCCACCCTTACAGGAGATTGTTATAATGGGTTTGGAAAAAAGTGGCGACGAAGAGGCACAACAAGTGGCGCGAACATTTGCTAAACGTTGGATTGAATCGAATATAAAATCGTTTATTGAAAACAAAGAGATGTTTGAAAAATATGATTCAGTACACCCTGGTCAGTATGGGGGTGGTGGCGAGTATGATGTTCAATCTGGATTTGGTTGGACTAATGGGGCGGCATTGTCTTTAATTAATACGTTTTTCAGGGATGCGCGGGGTGGGCCGAAAGTCAAATTGTAATTCAAAACTCGTACATGTCTACCAACTATTTTTATTAAAACAACTTTAATAAAGTGGTTATTATTACGTTATTAATTAAAACATATATTCTATTAAAATTCCATTTTTGAACTTTTATAGTTAAAAAAACACTTTTAATTAAAAAAATTTGGTACCGCTGTTATTGGATTTGCGATTCGCAATCTTTCAGTATTTGTTCGGAAATTATCGTATGTTTTTTTTAGTGCCTTTAGATAGGTATTTAATTTATGTTACGGCCGAAATCTTATTAGTTGCCAATTGAGAAAGAAGGTAAGTGCATGGCTTTTTTAATTAAATCACTTATTTTAGTTTTAATGTTGTTTATTTAGAAAATTTATGAAGGAATCATTAATACGTTTTTTTTATAATAATAATTGATAAGCTAAACATATAAGCCCTTATTAGTTTTTTATATAGAAACGTACGTAATTGTATTGTTCATTACATACGAGAGAAACGCTTCGCGGCTTTTTTGCTCGTTTATACATGCAACGCCACGAGACACAAAAAAAAAACGTGAAAAAAAACTCGCTCAACTTTGTTCAATGAATTTATTAAAAATGCAAGCTTTTCAAGCTTCTTTGGTAATAATTACAATAAATATATATTTAATTAATAGTTAAATGAAAATATATTCTGCATAAAAATATACAATAATTAACAAAATTTTTAAATAAAATACTGTGCATATGTTGAATAAAATGAAAATAAAACAGCCTTAAAAGAAACGGGATAAATTCACCAGAAAAACATACTGATATTTTATACATAGTTCAACAATAGTGCATTATTTTTTACTAATAATTTTAAAATCTACAATTAAGGCGCTACTTTATCAGTCTCCTTAACATCTTTTACATTATTTACAACAGACATATTATTCAATTTTTCCACAACATTATTACTACTACGATTTGTCGTTTCATTTTCAATTTTAACATTTGATTGTTGTGCCGCCGCCCCTTGACTAGATGCATGACTACTTGAACGTGAATGACTGCCACCAATCGGTGTTTGTATTTGCGGTGTTGGAGGACTTTTCGTCCCTGGCACTGGCGTGGTACCACTGTGCATTTGCATATGGTATTTATAAATATTTTCCGTTGATTCAACAACACCCTGTGTTAAATTCAAACTACGGCCACGTACACCAGTCTCTTTCGTTTTCGGTGACCACCAATTCACAAATGTACCAACAACTGGCACATGCCGCAAAATGCCCTCTTGCCACAGTCGTTCTTCGTTCTCTTTTTGTAAATCAAGTGTTGCCGTCTCAATACCTAAACGAATTTATACGCTATATACAAGAAGAAGAAAACTTGTGGAAAGATTATACCTTTTTTGAGTATTTCACTCATCGAATCCAACACTCTGGAGTTCTCTTCCACCGATTGTCCAACACGTATCACTAAATTAATCAATTCCTCAACATCTGATTGTGGTGTTAACATGCCGAATCGTACACACATCAATCCATCAGCATCTTCGCCCAAAGAGAACGCCGAATCCGTGCTACGTAACGCATCTACTAAAGCTACATTCAATTGGTTTAATTCTTCTTTAGCTTGATCTGTTAATAATTGCTCCCATCCTTCCGGAGCGTATCGAACACCACCCAAACCAGCCCAATCGGGCAGTTCAACGATTTTTAACACTGGAGAAGATTCCACAAGATTTATAAATGTTTCCTTATGATGGATAGTTGCACGTAAAATGACCAATTGTTGTTCTAAACATTGAATAAATGCTTGGATTTCTTCAACAGTTGGTTGTTGACCGGTGGCATTTTCAAATGGACAGAAACGTAGTACAACACCCACATTTTCCAGTTCGCAAATGTCCAAGGGAACCTAAAAAAATTCACTAGAACTCAGTTTACATTTAATAATGCCGTTTTTTTTACTTGCGGTGCATCGAGTTGAAGAATTTGACCCAACCATGAGTTCAATTTATCGTAATATGGTGGTACTTTGCCTAAAACTTCATCATCTTTAACATCAGGTGTGAATTGAAACACAACACAACAAGCAGTTGATTCAAACAACAACTAAAACGATTCAAAGATCTTAAAAATTAACAAAAACTACAATTGTATTTATTACTGGTATATTTGCTGGTTTAGAAATCAGTTCAGATACGGTGTAAGTACCACTTTGACCGCCTGGCTTTTGACTCAACATTCTAACATGCCGGAAAACATCTAAAGCTGCCCATAAACGTTCACTGGATATAAAATCGTCACGAATTCGTGCATAAACACCATCTTTTCCTAAATTTTGCAGCACAGTCCATAATGGTAAAGCCAGAATTCGTCTACCTTGATGATCTGTATTTAAACCAGCTAATAATGGTAGAGTACTTTCTCTTGTAACACCAACTTGTTTTCGATTCACTGATGCCGATGTATCCCACATTCTATACAATGTCTTTGGTAATGTTTAAGGATAAATTTTGCACACTATACTATATTTTTGTGGATTAAAAAGGATACAACCATCGGAAGACCGGGAATTCCCAACCAGCTTCCTAATGAAAATGTGAAACTGTCAGCAACTAGAGGTATGTGACCATTTCTTTGATGATTTGGTAATGTTAAAGCTGCTAAACTATGTCCTCTAACATGCAACCAAGTGTCGTGCACTTTACATAATTCTTTAATACGTGTAACATTATCTACATGACCGGTAACTGGAGTTCCAGCATCCGCGATAATAATTAATGGTGTCCGACCAGCGGCCACATCGTCAGCTAACATTTTCTGCAATGCAGATACATCCATAGTGTATTGTGAACCTTAAAAGTTAATTAAAACAATTTAGTGTGTCTGTGAAACTGTTTAAATTTAATACCAAAGTGTGTGTTAACTGGCACAGGCCGAACACAAGCCAATGGAAGCCCTAACTGTCGACAAAGATGTTGTACAACACCTAAAGGACTCGCCACACTACTGTAAATTGTTGGCAATGAAGAAGTCATTACCAAAGCACCATCTTCCACATATCTAGGGTATTTGTAATGGATCATCATTCTTGTGACACGAACTAAACCCTCCAAATGATCTTCATGGTAAAATGCACACGAATCTAAGAAGCTATTCCAGAAAAATTAATCATTAATTCACTTGGAATAATTGTTAAAATACCCGAATAATTGGCTAATCCATCGTGTTGTGTCTGTTGTAAATCTTGTGCTTAATTTTTGTAAAATAGATCTATCCAAACCGCCACAATAGGCGGCCAAACTGTGTGACACCATAGCTAATTTTGTTACACTGTCCAATGGTGGGAAACTAAGTGGTTCACCATCATCATCTGTACTAATTAAATGTTCTATAATGTGTACAATTTCATCTGAATGCTTTTTATCCAAGCCTAAGAATACTGTCGTTGGTTGATGTTGTTGTTGTTGGTTGTTCTCCGGTAATGCAATTCCATCAGCTACCTTTTCTAATCTACTTACAATTGTGGAGGCTTCAATAGCGATTTCTCCTAGATGCGGCTGTAAAATGTTTATTATATATTTATTGACTCAACTAATATTTGTCATACGATTTCTGTACAATCTACTTACGATTTCTTTAGATTGTTGCATGTTGTCTAATGTTTTATTTGCTACATCATCAATTTTATCAGAATTTATTGTAGCCATCGTGGCAATATTACTATCATTTATGGCTATTTATTTGATGAGCGGCTGACTTGTGTACGATTTTGTCGAATGCTGTCTAGTCTTACAGTTTTGCCAACTGAAACCAGGTTTCGATGCATTGGAAAATGAGCTTTATGTTCGTCTACCTGCCCTATTTCTGATGTAAAACAACCCTTGGAAGTTTATTTACCGTTCTTCGCATGTAATTTGTGCCCTTTCGATTGGTTTTAGATTGTTTTGGAGATTGTAGTAATTTTTATACAGTTGGCAGCCATCTGACAATTGTTTGTTTATTTTTTATTGCGGTGTTGCATGTGCTTTCCTGTCAGTTTTGCAACTTAGCTGAAAAACTAATTAAATTGAAAATTATTTAATATTAACAGAAAAATTAATATTTAATTAGTTTTGTATATTTTCAAGTCGATTTTTATTAGTTTCTACATAATTATACTGTGATTTAACCATAAAGAAAATGAGTGCAAGAGGTTGTGATCATTTGCAACAATTTAAGAAAAATACTGAAATTCTAGATAACATCAGATGGATACATTTAGCATTTATAGCTGGATCAAATTCGAAATGTTTAAAGATAAAAGTAATCTCTTTTATAATGTTTTATATGATGTGAAACGATTTAAATTTTAGATATCAAATTCATATTGTCGGACTTGTAAGAAACGTGGTCCATTCTTGCATTCGTGTTTGGAATGCGTCTATTTTGGCTGTTATAAACATATAAGAACGCACATGTTGAATGCAAAGCACACATTTTCAATGGACTTAATATACGGTCAAGTGCATTGTAATTTATGTAATGATTACATTTACGATGCAGAAATTGACAGTATTTTATTAGAAACCAATATGAATGTTGGTAAATTTAAAAAGAGATTATTTTCATGGACCACATGGGATCCAACGAAAGATGAACGAGAAATGCTACCAAAAACTAAAAGAATTTGTATACTGTCAGAGCCGGCATTGGGACTAAGAGGTTTATACAATTTAGGCGATACATGTTTCGTTAATTGTTCTGTCCAAACTTTGATACATATGCCCTTATTAAGGGATTATTTTTTGACTGAAACACATGCGTGTTTGAATTTTGGCACTTGTTTAGTTTGTATTTTTTCTAATTTATTTCAGGTAAATGTAATACAGACTTTTACGGTTTGTGTAATGTATAAGTTTTGTTTAGGAATGCTATCGTAATTCTTTGGGTGAACCATTAGCTCTTCTTGATATGTTACGTTTAACATTTCTTTTACGTAAAGATTTAGCCTATGGCCAGCATGATCCACACGAGTTTCTTATGTTCCTTTTAAATGAACTCCATTCACAGTTAACGTCTTCAATAATTAATAAAGATCATAGAAATAATCATTGTTCTTGTATTGTGGATAAGATATTTACATTTAAACTACAAAGTGATATAGTTTGTCAACAATGCCAGTAAGTTTATGCAAAAAAGTGGACTTTGGATTGTAATTGCTTTGTTTTTTGTTTTCGGAAAGAAACGTTTCAACAACTTACGACATATGCAAAGATATACCATTAGATTTAATTAGTAATGAAACGTTTTCATTGGAAGACTGTCTGAGATGGTATACAAGAATTGAAGAACTATCAACGAAAATTCTTTGTGGACATTGTAATACTTATCAAAAATCAACAAAAGAATCTAAAATTAGCACTTTACCAGTAGTAGTTAGTTTTCAATTGAAAAGATTCTCTAGAGACAATGTAATTCTTTTAGCAAATTTTGTGGATAAAGTGCTGTAGTTTCATTTTCTTTTAGGATTTATCTTCTAAAATGATTATACCAATAACATTCCCTGATATGATCGATTTAACACCATATATTAGCAAATCTGAGTCAGATTCACTGTTTCCATCGGATAATAGATATTATTTAATTTCTGTTATATCACATTCTGGTAAATTAGAAAGTGGTCATCATTTGGCGTATGTTCGACAACAACCTGGTAGCTGGTATAAATGTACAGATGATATAATTATTTCAACAGATTTGGAAAAAGTGTTTGAATCTGAGGCGTAATTATTCCAAAAAATAGAATTTGAATTTTGGTGTGTTAATTTCCGTTTCTTTTACAGTTATTTGCTGTTCTATCATAAGCAAGTCTTGGATTTTAGTTAATTGTTTTTGAAATATTTGTACTGTCTTTTTATGTAATTTTATTTTGTGATTATTTATTGTATCATGATCAATATAATGTCTATTTTAAACTTATACGTTTTTTTTTCTCTCGAGGGGTTTTTCAAAAATCCAATTAATTTTAAGCCTTCCCATTCCAGTGACCTTAAAATTATCGATCTTCCTGTTTGTTGTGACGGCAGTAAATTGGGTTAAAATGGAAAATTTGACGTTTGGCACTCAAAGGTATAAATAAGAAAACGTATCCGAAAAAAATATACAATATTTTGTTATTTTCTCACTCCAAACAGGCTGATCCATTTGGATTTAAAAGGGGCCCCACCGAAATTAAGTTTCTTCGAAAAGGTACACCATCTAACCTTAAACTTTACTACGTCATAGAATGTTTACAAACATTTATGACATAATCTTTTAATCTTGTACAGTTTTTCCCATTTATCAAAGAAATTGGAGCCACTGGTATTTTGATAGAATGGGAGGACACGTTTCCATATACCAGAGAACTGATACAACTTGGCGGCTTATCGAACAGTGCCCAAGTGAGTGGAGCACCATATTCTTTGGAAGAAGCCAAACAGATACTGGAATTGGCCACAGATTGCAGCCTCACGATAATACCATTGGTCCAAACATTTGGCCACATGGAGTTCGTGTTGAAACATGAACAGTGGCGTAAATTACGCGAAGTTGAAACTTATCCTAGTTCGATGTGCCCTAGTAATAGCGAAACTATGGCTCTAGTGCGTAGTTTAATTAAGCAAACAGTCGCCTTTCATCCCAATTTGCAATATATTCATATAGGCGGTGATGAGGTTGAAAATTACGAATTTTCCTAACAAAATTTGTCTTAATTCTCATAATTTAAGATTTGGCATATGGGTTTGTGTCCAGCATGCCAGAAACGTGTCCAAACTGGTAAATACGGACGTGCTGGCCTTTATTTAGACCATATAACCGAAGTGGCCCATTACATTAAAGACAATTATCCACATTTGAAAATAATCGTATGGGATGATATGTTGCGTAATATCGATTTAAATATTTTACAAGACTACTATACTGGCAATTTAATTGAACCAATGATCTGGCATTATAATTCATCAGAAACATTTCAGTTAGGTGGACAATTATGGGAGAAATATAGTAATATATTTAAGAATATATGGGGTGCTAGTGCATTTAAAGGGGCAACAAGTAGTTGTCAAATTTTACCAATAAATAAATACCATATCAGTAATCATGAAGCATGGTTGGCTGAATTGGGTCTACATGGTGGTAAAATAATAAATTTTCGTGGTATTGCATTAACCGGATGGTCTAGGTTTTATTATCTAATTAAAATTCCGGGGAATGGACAATTAATTATTATTTTTTTCTACAGATACGATCATTATGCTACACTTTGTGAATTATTGCCATGTTCAATACCATCATTGTGTTTATGTTTGAAGACATGGCTTTCTGGCGGCTGTAATCAGGATTTACACGAGTAAGTTTTGAAATAAAGTTGAAAGTTTACTAGAAAATGTCTTATTTAGTTCTGTAGGCAAAATGTTGGGATATACGGAAAATTTTGGCACTGTATGTCCGACAAAATCGAATTTCGTTATGCCAACATTAACATTTCCTGGTTGGCAAATTTTGGTCGGTTTTGAATGGTTTGTTAATGTTAAAATGCGTTATAAAAATATCACGGAAAGTGATCAGTTAGTTAAAAAAAAAAAACTAGATTTCAATTTTGTTTCTCATTTAATGATTTTAGAATGCAAACTTGGTTAAATTCCTGGCAAGTTTCAAACAATTACACAAATCCAATGCAAATTGATGTGCTTTTACCGCCAATTTGCGAGTAAGTGTAAATAACGATTTAATAGAATAAAAAGATATAAATTTTCCTGTTTAGACTTTGTATGGAAGTGACATCATTGGAAACGTATTTAAAGACGCATTTGGAACAAATATTTTATGGTCATACTGTTGAAGAATTATTAGGTACTTTAATAAATCCAATGAAACAACATTTAAAACAAATTAAATCAGATTGTGAAATGCAATTGAATTTAGGGTGCAGAATTCGCGGCCACAAAAGGTTGAATATATAATTTTTTGTATTATTTTTTTGTTGTTTTTCATTTTCTTTAAGAATAATTGTGATATGTTTAGGTTTTTAAGGAGAGATGTATTGTTATATTTTGTATGAAAATAAAATCCATAATTATATGTTATGTATTATCTTGTTTATTTACATTTAAAGCGTAGAAAAAAGATTATAAAAAATATTAACAGATTGATTTGTACGGTAATATTTGTAATATAAAATAAATAATGAAGGCACACCTATATAGAGTTATAAAATATTGTTATTCACATTTAATATTCTTGACTTATCTTGAATAAATATTTCGAAATAAGATTTAAAAGTCTCCACGCCATGTTAAAAGTGAATCAATCAAAAATAAAGCTCCATTAATGATGGCCAAACTGGCTTTGGCTAGCCCATAGTCTCGGGTGCTTCCTTTCCAAGAATTTTGGAATTCTTCGATATTTAGAGCTCCAGCAGCCACGAAAATGGCGCATCCAACCAAACAGTAGAAAATGTCGATTTTTTTACTGATTGGTGATGTAATTAAATGACCTTTAAAACGGATTAGTTTTTCGTTTATTTTTGAAATATGATTAATGTTCATCAATGTTTACCTACAAATCCACCTACAAGTATAATTATATATCCACCAAATGCTGTAACTGTTACAGTTCTTGTATTAAAATCGCCTTGTTCACTTTTGTAATGCAGGCCCATACATGTAACGGCGATGGCCTAAAATAAATGGAAAAATTAACGTTGAAATTGTGCAATAAAAACGTAAATGGAATTTGCGCGACTCCCTTTGATTATAAAATTTTATCCAATAAAAAGAATGATGTCATGCACAATTTTAATTTTAATTTGACTTTTAATAAATAATAAAAGTCCTTGTATTGTAAGATGCAAATGGAAGCATTTATAACTAACAACCTGTTGAGAATTTATAAACAAGTGCGAAAAATAAATAAAAAAAAATGCTTATGATAATAATGATTGTTATAGTTTTGTTTAAAAAATATTAGTTTGTTAACTTACCAATTCCAGAAATTTGATTATTGCTATTCTGCTGATTGCCATGGTTTTTGGTTTTTCAAAAATTCGGTTTTGATAGAAAAAGGGCGTTCAAACAATTTGGTATAAAAGCGCACCAAATACTGGTATTGATCGGCAACGAAACGCAATTCAAGACTGGCAAGTTCGCACATTGTAGACCAATCTTTTATGTTTACTACAGGAAATAAAGCAGGACAGTATTAAATAAAAATTGTGCTCTTATCGTACAGTGCTCGAAATGTTATTAAATTTCCATTAACTGCCAAGTTTAGATAAACAAAGTCTATGAGTAATGTTTAGAAAAATATTTTTATTGTTCGAATTTATTCTGGTTTTAAAATTATTTTGAATACGGATCAGATTTTTTAGTCCATGGAGGTATAAGTCCGTGACACACATTCGATGACATCATCGATAAAATAATAAAATGTTGACCTGCGTTATAATTGGACTGTATGTTTTAATTTAATTGTTGATGTAATATGAATTTAAATAGAAGGTCGCCAGTTAAAAAATTTTACCTATATGATATCACCTGTTGAAGAAAATTGAAATTCTTGTAAACCATGACTTAACTCATGACGTCGTATATAGTCTGATGAATATTTTTATTCGTGGGATTAAGATAAACATTGTTATTATTGCAATTTTATTTTTAACTTGATGATTTTCCATCTCAAACATGTTATACGATATCAAATGAATAATAAAATTTATAATTTCAAAACAATACAATTTTATTTACTTTATTATCACATATAAATGTGAACTTTTACATAATATTTACAATTATAATTACTTTTTAAATTAAAATTTACAATTTTGGCAAAAAATTGTCTGTACAAATTAACATTATTATTATGTTTTTTTAGAACTTGCGCGCTTTTTTTGTTATTAAAAAGAACTGTTTATTTATTTTTCAGTAAAAATTGTGTGCACTAAAAATGAAAATATCAAATGAAATTGTATTATTTAATAAAAACTATTATACTAAAACTATAGAATTATTTTTTACAAGTGTTTTATTATTTTTTTACAATACAACATATGTGCATTCACTTGGGTTTTAAGTCTTTTTTCTGTCAAATTTTAAACCATTTTAAAATCCTTTAAATCTAAAATTATCAACTTATATATCACAACGATACTATATTTTTTTTGGTTAAAAAGAGCGTGGGTTTAATAAAGGGTAATAATCATCACACACGCATTTATTATCCAATTACATTATTATCTCAGACTTAAAGTGATTCTAAAATAATTTAAGCTAAAAAAGGTAAATATAAAGAGTTCATTTTGTTTTTAAGGCTTTGGAATTGAACATGGTAATGTGTGTTTTTTTCTCATCAAAATTTAATTTATATTATAAACAGTTTATTATTTAATCATCACTACAACATCGTCTGCAACAACGTCTGCAAATGCAGACGCAGCAACAACACAATAACAGTAACACAGACACAATTGCCACCCCCACATAAATCCAATTAATCTCTTGATGGGTTTCTTGTACACATAATTCCGTTGATTCATCACTAAATGCCGTACCTGAAATAATTAACGAAATAATTAATTACGTATAAATTGTTAGAAAAATTGTAAAAGAAAATACCTTTATAGTTCGTAATATTCGGACAATTTACAACACCATTACAAACTAATCTCGCCGGTATACAAAGTCCTTGTTCGCCAGGACATGCAAATTCACAGCCCTCAATTGAATCTTCCGGATTACCGATACCACCTTCGGTCAATCGAGATGTCATTAGACTGCCATCAACATTCCGCGGTAAATGAAACAATTCAGTCCATGCTATCTTGAAGGCGGCACGTGTTGGCGATGTTCTACCAATAAATTGTATCGTTATACTAGGATCATTACCATCTGGACTTAATTCGGCCGATGACAGAATTGGTAATTCTTTTACCAGCGACACATTCTCGCCACATAACGACAAATATGGATCTAAACGTCCTTTAAGATATATATCGACAATACCATCGTCGCATGCCTTCGATGAGAATTTAATGCGATCGAAATGCAACCACAAATCACGCTCTCGGTTCACTTTTATCTCCCATATACAACGGATAGATTTTGGCGGTTCAACGTAACCAATTGCCTCGTAATATGGATAATGTATTTCACCATCGGTCGTTGGCTGTATTATGGCTGGTCCGCATAATGGTCCGTGTACGAATTCGTATGCGGCCTCAAATAGTGATGCTGTATGTTTGAAATAGCTCAAGGCCGAATGGGCACCATCCACGATCAATTGTAAATTCAATTGTTCACCCTTCGATATAACTTGTGTTGAAAATGATTGTCTATTACAAATGCAAGTGACGTCGCCCCCTTGGGCGGCCTTATTTAATGTTATTGGTGGATGAGACGAATTCGCACCGGGCGGTAAAGGTTCCCAAACAACCAATTTATCTACACGATCTTCAAGACAATTCGTACAAGGGCCGGTATTGTAAGGATGTTCCTATATATATTTATGAAAGAAAAATTGTTGAATACAAATGTATGATTAAATAAATGCTGTCTTACTTTAAAGTAAACATTCGTAATTGTTAGGATGACGCGTGCAAAGAGTCGTTTGTCTGTAACAAATCTGTACAAACAGGTGACATCCTCGTTGGGTTGGGCTTGTTTGTATACTAAAGTGTTGAGCGGTGAACGGAGCCATCCTTTTGTTTGTCGCCAAGATGCGAAAACTTCATCACACGATTTTCCTGGCACTGGTTCCCCCAGTTTTGTATTATTGAAGAAATCGTAATGGGCCCAATAATACAACGATGATCTGTAAATGGAATAAAAGATAGAGTGGGTGCGTGAAAAAGAAAATGGAAATGATTCTGACCCGCTATAACTGCCCGTTTTACTTTCAAAACGAACAAATAGTGCGTTTCCTGTTGATACGAAATCGTGTTTTTCCATTGCCTTTGAAAATGTATCACAAAAGGTCTTGATGATCTTCGAATCGTCTGGCCAGGATGCATCGTACAATGTAAGCGATTCACCACAATCACCTTCAATTGGTTGAATTGGTGATTCGATACGATTTATTCTAAAACTGTTTTTAAAACGTGAAAAAAAAACCACTCTATTTCTGCGATGTTTTCTTACCTTGGAAAGTAAAGACGAACGATTTCACCTTCTTCACCCTGCATCAGATATGTACAGCTGGTGTGTGGTGGATACCAATGTGCCACTGACAAGAAAATGCCCTCCGAGTCCCCAGATGCCCGGAGACTTTCAGACGATAGAAGCCAGTCACATGTGCCATTACGGCTGCCAGCCGTGTCCACATGGCCGGGCCAATTGCCCACATTGAAATGGAAGCCCGTATTCAATAATGGACCTTCAAAACGTAAAATTTCTTTTTCTGTACACAAAATTCTGTGTGTTTTTTTATTACCAGCTGGAGATGAAACAAACTCCACAAATAAATCTTGCGATGTACCAATTATTGAATAAGGAAATTTTCCCATACCACAAAACGTTCCAATTACAGGGCTAAATTCATTTTTACCATCGTAGATTTTTATATAGTCGTATGGACAATTTTCTTGGCCTGCAGTAACATTTTTATATAATATTTGTCCACAACAAAATCGTTAAATTCATGATGATCGTATAATAAAAATTGTGTGTGTGCACAAAAAATAACATTATAGTTGAGGAAACAAAGGTTTGGAAATAAAATCGAGTGCTTGTAACACATTTTCATTATTTTTTATTGTTATCGTGTTGGTTTTTTGAATAAATGGTGAATGCGCTGGGCAAAGAAAATTATTTCGTGTCCTTAACAAGTTTATTTATTGTATAGAATTTGTGTGCGTTTGTGTGTGTAAGAAAGGCATTTTGCGCTAACTGTCAGAGGGTCTGAAGTGGCTAATAAATGGGGTAAATAGAACAAGAGTGGGGTCAATTTCTTAGGTAATGTTACACTAGGAAAACATTTCAGGTGGGCGTAATAGAATTGCTCTAATAAAACTTGAGAGGGAAACAGACACACATACACGTATTCAGTGGTTTTGGGGTTGTTTTACACATTCTAGTCCAATATTACACGTGTGTGGTTGTTTTATGTATTATTTTTGGGCCCCGTTTTGTATACCTAGGCTAACGTTTATTATCTGTGTTCTTTTTAGGCGCGCAATTTAATTTATTACGACAGAGTTTTAAATGTTATACATACTTTTTAAGATAAGATTATGAAATCTGAGACGTTGATGAGGGAGACTAGTATAAAATGTTGGAAAATAAGCGAGGGTAAAATGTAATAACTTATAATATTATTATGAAGGTTTACGATTGTCATCATCCTACCATTTACAGAAAAAGAAATTCTAGTGTAAAAAGTTAAGATAAAAGCCAGAGAGAAACAAAGATTTTAATAATAACGACAATACCGAACATCAGTTTCATTCTTTTTTATATTTAAGGTGAAAAATACGTAAATATAGCGAGGGAATAATACAACTGGTACTAATTTATTTATAAAGTTTTGTTGGAAAGTTTCGTTTCATGCATTTTTTCCACAAACACACACACACAAATTCATAATCCGTTGAGAAATATGAATTAACTAATTAGGTACGTCCCTGATATATAAAAGCTTAAAACAAAACCCATGTTCTTGGATTTTAAAATAAACACGAAATGTTTGAATATTTTATTTAATTAAATGATATATATATGTACCAGAAGAGATGGGTCGCATTGGGCACGTCATAATATTTTCACAACGTTGTCCATCAATATTGAATTCCTCATTTTCAATATACAATTTGATAAAAGGCAGTCTTGTATTCAGATAATATCTACAATTCAAATGTCTAGGATATACACCGGGATAAGCAGGTGATTGTACGTAACAAGTTTGCAAACGGCAATCCCTGAAAATTCTCTCACAATACGATCTGAAAGCCAAAAAAAAATTCATATATAAAAAAACAAACAATAAAAACGTTGAACAAATCAATTTATGTATATTCCTGATCTTACCCTTGCACCACTTCACCCCTTCTGTTTGGATACAATTCAGGATGTTGGCCATAACGCAAATAGACGACTAATTGTTGTTCGGCACGTGTATCGAAGCTAAAATATGTTTGATCAGTGAAATTGTCACAATGGAACACAACTTTGACGAATGATGTTTCCGACATGAATATTTGCGGCTGTTCACTTTCACCACAAAACATGCCAGGATCTTTACGATTCGATACATCCGTTTTTGCATTACCATCCACTATCTGAAAAACAGATATACCTATATATACATATATTTTCCAATTTATAACTTGTTGGCTGAATGAACATTGTTTTTCTTTACAATTTTATATACGGCACACCATCATCTGTTTTTTCTTTGGATTTATGTTGGAAAATAGTGAGGCGACACATGACCTGTCTTATTTATTTGTCTTTTGTTATACCTGGATTGGAAAACTAACAAGACGTCTACGTTTACAAAGTTACTGGGTGTTTTATTTTTAAAAAATTTATGTGTATAAAAAAGTTGGAGAGCTTTTGCACTTGAGAAAACTTTTTAATTTGTTAATTAAGATATATCGTAAATGAGTTCATTTGATAGAAAATTTAATAAAGAAACTTTTATTTCTCTTGATAATTTTGGATTAAAGCCACTGTTTTCCAGTAAATTGTAAAAAACTGGACTGATTTAGTTTTTACTTCAAATCTCAAGTTTATAAAGTTTTGTTTCTATGGAAACTGTTACTGTGATTTCCATAGCAACGGCAACACGGTTTCCATAGCAACGACAACATTATACATGGATATAGTAGGTCTGTTCGGACAAAGCTATTTATCGTTTACAAACGATACGACTCATGCGCATTGGAAAAAAACCGTTCTGTCTGACTTTCTAATGTATATTAAAACGTATCTGAGCAATACAGAGCTGACGACCTATCCATTGGATAGTCCACTAACGGCTTGTCCGAACAGACCTAATATAATGTTATTATTTTTTTACATTTTAGGTCTGTTCGGACAAGCCGTTAGTGGACTATCCAATGGATAGGTCGTCAGCTCTGTACTGCTCAGATACGTTTTAATATACATTAGAAAGTCAGACCGAACGGTTTTTTTCCAATGCGCATGAGTCGTATCGTTTGTAAACGATAAACAGCTTTGTCCGAACAGACCTTTTGTATATAAAAGCTCTCAGATATTGACAAAACGTCGATATTTTTGTTATACTATATAAATCTCTATTAACGTTCAATTTTTCCCCTTATAATAAATAATAAATTCGTTAAAATCATCGGACGGATTTGTAAAGTGTAAATAGAATTTCAAAGACGTGATGGTATATAGTAAGTATTATAGAGAAAGTAGCTGGTACACA
>SSSI01002102.1:0-14194 GCA_004796505.1 Oryzaephilus surinamensis
ATAAGTTGGATAAATTAATTTTTCAGATGTACAATAATTTTTAAAATCCCTTATATTTAATAATTTTATTTTATATAAATATACCTAGCTTAATTTAAATGAATTCTATACTTTTATGAATAATTCACGGTGACTATTCTTTATTATGAGTTATTGTTCAAACTTTGAAACATGTACAATTTTAATTAAATTTACTTTTCTCCACGTTGTCTATAATGAATATTTTTACATTCTAAGAAAATCATGTTTAATAATAAACTTTCTCTCTAAGTCTCTAACTTATTTTAAGAGTGTATTAGTGAAGAAAAAAGTTAAAAAAACAAATGTTTCACTTACAAATTAAGTAAATATATTTTATTGTTATTTCAACAACAATAAATTAATTATTATTTATTCGTAATTCCACTGACACATTTTAGTTTTTTTTTTTATTGAAAAATATACCCTTTCAACTATTCTAATATATTGCCTGAGGAAATAAATCAATCTTCCTGGGTAAAGACAACATAAATATAGATTTATATTAAATGTATGTCCCTTTATAAGTACATAATATACATAATTATACGTATACGTATACCAATAATATTCTATATTTTTTTAATCAATTAGCTCCAATTGTGAAACAAACAATTATTAACGTGTGCGAATATACCCGTAATAAAAAATAATAATTTTAAAATTATGTTTGCTTTATTTAAACGTAGATTTGTAGGTAGAATGTTAATTGAATAACCTGCATTAACAATAAACAATCTATAAATAAAACTGTTTCACAGACTAGACTAGACTAATTCTTTAGTTTTTCATTCTATCAAAATCAAGTTTTTCTTGTGTTTATAAACAAAACTCTGTCAGATACTAAACGCGCGTTACTATGGAGATACAAACTGCATGTGTATTACTATGGAGATATAAACAAGTGCTGTTTGTGTCTCCATAGCAACGCACGTGCTGTTCGTATCTCTATAGTAACCCACGTGGTGTTTGGGTATCCACAGCAACGCATGTGTTGTTTTTGTCTCCATAGTAACGCACCTGGTGTTTGTCTTTATAGCAACACACGTGCTGTTTGTAAGTATGTCTCTGAATATCAGTTTTTTATTTTATAAATAGAAACTGTGACAGAAACTAAACCAGTTTTTATTTACAAATAAATAAAAACTGTGTTAAATATTAGACCAATTTATAATTAGATTAGGCCTATATAGATTTGTGTCAGAGACTAGACCAGAATCGGTTTGTTTAATAATAATAAAAGGACGTAGTAGAAGAATAATATAGGCACTGACAAAATGATTCTCATTTTTCATCCCCAAAAGTGATAAAAATTCTTATACAATCTCCGTCAACAGCTATAACGATAATAAAAGTTTATTGGTCCTGTTTTGCCACTTTATGGTTGCCTAATTAGACAAAAAAATACTTTATGACGGCACAGACATAAAATTTATCCCGAGGGATACATACGCTTTGATCGTCATTATTTTGGGATGTAACTTTCATATATTGTTAAGGATTTGGATATTAATAAATTTATTTGAAAGAGCCAATATTCACTGAATTAAGAATAAGACAAAAAAACAATTACCAGATTACCACAGGGGCTCTTATGATGTAATACGGATCCATGGAGCTTTGAATATATTTTTTATTATTTATATTCCAATCGAGAGAGTTTGCGGAAATATGTATGCAAATTATTCTTCACTTAACTCCCTAAAGGTTTTACAAAAAAAAGGAACAAATAGAAAATGATTAAAATTCATATTTTCTAAAACAAAAATAATTGTCTTATCTTATTGAGTATATAAAATTATTCTAAATTTTTTATTTTTAACAAACCCTTCAATCGATTTTGTTCAATACATGTGGAAAAATTTTCAAATCTTTATAAAACGATTGACGTCAGTTATACTTTTGTGATATTTTAATAATTAATATATCACCACCCCACGCGACTCTGGAAGATTGATTTTGATAGAATATACGAGTATGAATTAGTGATATTAGGTACGAGTATAATAATTACTTGTACCACAAGTTTACTAAATTAATTTTTTAAATTAGCATTGGTAAAAAATATGCTCCCTACGTAAAGATAAGTGATTGGAAAAATTTCAGTAAAAACTTAAGACATGCGTAATAGTTGACGAGATTTAGGGTAAATTATGTGTAGTTTTTTTCAAATGGTCGATTTGATTTATCAAAACTAATTAAAAAGTGTCTGGATGCAATTTATCTTCGTCGACAGCCTAGTACTTTCCAAAGTCAGACGACAAGTTTTTTTTTTCTAAATATTACACCACCTAAAATATACAACTATATAGTATGCAAGCTTCCAAGTTTGACGGATTTGACGGATTAGCTTTGGTGTGCGCCTGAGGTACATATTTATAACTGTCAGTCGTCGGCATACGGTAATAGATAAATGTTATTCATGTGACATCCAGGTCAATTTGTGCGTCTCTCTATATAACTCACACAAATCGAATCGAATATCATCAATTCGTTTCCCTTAACGAGACCCCCAATTCGCCAACAGAATATTATAAGCCGTGAAGGTACTTACATTACTATGTATAGTAAGTGACTTTTCTACTCTTCAAATAGCTACATACAATTCGCAAACGACATAGAGAATCAATTTCTCCACTCGGCAAAAATAAAAGGGAAAAATTACAAAGAAAATTCTTTGATGATCGTCGATATGTTTGCAAATCGTATTTTGTATTATGTACATAGAGAAGATGTACTTGTGTGTTTATTTCACTCTTTTTGCAATCATTCACTGTGAAATTTAATAAACAATTATATTTCCTTAAAACCAATGTCAGTAGCATTCTAGTGTAATATCTTAAGGAGAAAAAAGAATTAAATAATTTTTGCACGTTTTAACAGTAGTACGCGCATCAAATGGCTTTAATTAATTTTAAACATCTTTCTTTTTTAATTACCCAAAAATGTAATAAGAGGACAATTTGTTGAAGGTATAAGGTTGTTAAATATTTTCTTATAAAAGAATTAAGGTACCTATGTAAGAAATATGAAACGACAAACTTTTATTCTAATTAAAGAAAGAATCAAAACAGAAAGACGCAAGTATAGGGTAATTTTTCCTAGTAAATTCAAAATGTGTTATTATTTTAATAACTATATTAATATTAATACAATCAGATTCAATAAAATGTCACTCGTCTGTTATGCGATATATTCACACAAAATCAAAAATCGACAATCATAAAATAATGATCCTGTTTTGTATAATGTTTTTTCATCATATAATGAATAAAACATATCTGTGAATTCGTAAATGATCAAAAAAAAATGGTTAAATTGTTTATTATCTCTGTAATATATCATCTGTACTTTATAATAAATTATTTTTTTCGTGTTTGTGGCATATGTTATAAAAAATTCATTCATTTACAACCATTACATTAATAAAAACAAACTAATCATAAAATCAAACAAAAATAAACATTTAATGAGTGAAAAAATTAATGTAATGTTAATAATTTTCAATAATTTTATATGTAAAACAAGATTTTTACAAAAAATATTCATTGATTAAAATTTTAATCAAAATATGTTTGTATTTTTCGTGATGAATTTTACAAAATATATTAAAACACTGTCAGTGCCGAAGAAAATGGAACTTGAAGAGAAGAGAATTTCAAAGCTGATAAAAAATAATGAAATTAAACCACCATTTCATATACTCGTATATAATGTGTACTATGAAATTCCACTGAACTGAAATAAGGTGGAATTACGTTTAAAACAACAAAAGCATGTTACATATTTTTCCAAATTATACAGTTCTAAATACTTTGTAGACGCCTATAAGCTGGGAACCCTTTAGGGATGTACTGAACATTTAATTTT
Source organism: Oryzaephilus surinamensis (assembly GCA_004796505.1). NCBI lineage: Eukaryota > Metazoa > Arthropoda > Insecta > Coleoptera > Silvanidae > Oryzaephilus > Oryzaephilus surinamensis. Next base: position 3,889 of record SSSI01002102.1, read on the forward strand.
CATAAAATATCAAAAAATAACATTTAAATAAATTTACTGTAAATTGTGTTAAATATCTCAAATTAATTTCTAAAAGATCAGACTTTTACAATGATTAATACTAATAAATATTATTTTACTATTAAAATTTATGACTCAAACTTACATAAAAGATTAAAGCACCAATAAATGAGCTTAGAAAATTGAATAGCATTATAAGTATTAAAATATAAAAATAATATATTTGGCACATTTCATGATGATCATAAAAGCAAGATGAAACGATTTTGTTAAAAAAATTAATGAAATGTAAAAATAAATATAGTTTTCAGTGTAATATTTGCAAACTATTGAAATATTACAACTAATTGTACAGCATATATTATAAAAAAACGTTTCATGTACAAGTAAATATTTATAAAAAGATGTTCTTTTGAAAATAGCCTTTAAGTCTTTTAAAAATACACATTTTCATGTACGTAAAACATATTTAATACAAAGGGCAGAACTTTTATAATTTTACACATCAGAAAACCTGGAAACTTGTATAAATAATTTTTTTATTTTGGTGGTACATTTTATTATACGTTAATAACAAAGGAAATAAAATTTTCTTTGAATTATAAAACATATTTTAAAATAAACACCCTGAAACTTATTTACTGCTGAATATGTTTTTTGCAATTTGAGTTTCACTTTGGTCCAATAATAATTGTTGATAATAAATTCAAACATAGGGCATAGTTCCCAAAACTATTACCAGCATGTTCCCTAGCCGAAAATAGTCATTTATTTGGATATAAAGGCCCCGTACACACATCCTAACCCCATATGAAACCTCACGTAATTTTCAGGTGTGCCACTATATAGGTACATGTAAGCGAGTGTTAATGAATTCATCTGTAACGAGTGGCGAAGCCTAGACTGGCTGCTATGGTAATGCCTTGATGGTTGATGTACAATGTGGTGATTTATTACACCCCAAAATAACGTATGAATTTAGTCATATATAGGAAAGAGGTGTGGTTTTCAACCCTTGTCATGTTTTATTTTTAACCTGCTTTGTAATAATTAAAATTTATTAATGTCATTGCCATTTATCATACCGAACGAATCTAATATACGAACGAACAAAAATTGTCATTAAACATACTGCATTTCGTCGCATATCAGATATTATACAATGAAGTTATGATGACACCAGATTTTGTCTATACTATAATAAAAAATTATATCTGAAAGTTTCCTATAATCATTTTTAATTTAATCACTTGCAAATTGCAATACATTGTTCCTGTTATGTTATAATAACGTAATATACACGTACATATTTAATTCATGTTTTGCAAAATACTTATACGCTTAGTGGTAAATGGTTAATAAGTTTTATAAGCTTTAAACTTTGTGAAACTTAAATGTTGGTGTGTAAATTTGAAAATAATGGAAGAATTTTAATTAAGACGTTTTACTTTTGCTTCGTACTACTTATTTGTACAATGAATGGCGTGGTTGATTTCGTGGCAAAAACTTTATATTCGAAATCGAACGATTACATGTTTCAGGACGCAAATAAAAAGTAAATTATTGTTTTAAGTTGCAAATCATCTTTTAACAATTTTAATAACTATTTCTAGAAATCTATGAAATTACTAAGCTGTTTTAGCTATGTGAATCTGACTTGTATACCATAAGTTGATGAGAAGGTGTATACCATTTTAATCATTTTATTTAAACAAAAAAAATAAAGTGCTTTATTAAATTTATAAACGACTTAGTACAACTGTTATGAAACGTCGATAAATGGAAAAAGTCATTCACAACACACTTACCAATCGTTGTAATTACCGTTAAAGAATACAAGAAAGCACCAGCGAAACTCCATTGAGCAGAATAATCCAAATTATCACGACCATCGTATCCCTTTCTGGAATAATTGACAATTTTCAATTGGTACTCGTACAGTTCACTCATAACAATTTTGTGATACTCGTCTTTGTTAAATGTATTCAATTCTAGTGTTAAATTCCAAAATTTCTGCACGTAGTGGGCCCGCGTTGAATTCACTTCCGCCTTGATTTTCATGTGATGTTTACGTTCAATAGTCATAAAAATAAATGAACCAGCAATCGTATATCCTACCTGAAGATGGGAATAAAAATGAAGGATGAACAAATCGTTGTGTGGGAAAAATGTGTGTTTGTGTGTGTGTGTGTGTAACTGGATACAAGTTATGTATTTGTTATAAAATATATATGTCTTACCACCAGTCCAATGATACCAACATTACTAAATAAGAACGCTATAAATTGGCGAATATATTCTTTCAACTTTTTCGCCCAAGACTGTTTATATCTTCTTTGTTGTCTTCGGACTGATCTCTTGCGTTCCATTTTAATGAGACTGGACCTTAATCAGTCTCCACCAAAAGACACTCCCAAGCGTCATCTTGTTATACATTCTTCCCTATTATATAACTGAAAGAAAATCCATATAATAAATACGCTATATGTATAAACGTTATCTTTCAGTGAAAATTTCCAAACAATTAAAACTCATCAAGTTGTGTGTCATTGTTAAAATATTAATATGGGGGAAAATGTTAAACACTTCATCCATTTGCCCTTAAAGACTCTTTTCGCTGAGGGTGTGTGCGAGAAGGCAGTATAAGGTAGTGAACCTAAAGGCCTTTAGAGAACATGGTTATATCGTCAGAGTTGCCATAGACCACAACTCAATCACTGTGAGATAGCGTTGCTATGGCAACGTTCCTTGGCACTCTTTGATGTATGCTTTGTACTATTACAGTTTACAAAAGCAGCTATAAATTTTTCGTTGGTTCATTAACAATTTTTCTGTGTTTGGTTCAACGAACACAATGCGTGCGATACGCACGTATTGAAGACACAAAATTGTGTCACCCTCAAGTCAACACAATATAATTAATTTTCAATTGACAAACTTTGCTGAAATTTAATATGTATGTATTGTATGTGCATATAATATAACATTGAAACTTGGAATTACACGATTATTAAAATTTTGTTGAAATGACAAAGTACTGAAATTGTGCTCATTCTTTAATTGTTGATGAACGCGCCAAAATGTTTCCAAATCGATTTTGTTCGTATTTATCTTTCATAGCAAAAGTAACTTTCTGCACAGAAATCTGGAGCATCTAATTGTGTAGTGTATATCTTTAACAACTTATACAATAAACTCAACAATATGGTGTACATTAGCCACTGTGTATATAGTACTCTTGAACATTGTAATACATTTTATATATTTTCTTAAGTTTTCCTAAATTGTATTTATTTCAGTTTCGATGATATTTTCTGAAGTTGTCTTTATCGCTGTTTGAAAACTTTTGTGAAACACTTCGGCCCCCAACAAAGCCTATTATTATAATACAATTTTGAAAAGTTTCAAATTAACATTGTCAGTGTGCTGGTGAAAGCAATGAGCTTTGTAACTGATTGTAAATATACCAATTAGTTAATTGCTCCTTTCTTAGTTTTGGTTTAGAATATTGCTTTTGACAGATTAGTATAACTATGAGGATAGACCTAGTCTAATTACTATATTTACGTCGTTGTAATGAAAAGGTACAGATCACAGCATGGAATATATTGAGAATTTGAATAATACAACTACATACTACATGAGCTTACTTAAGCTTAATAATTTTTTATTGTATGGATAATTGTGTATGTATTGCAAAATTACAATTCAAAAAATAATATAGAATTAAAAAAAATACAGTTTGATCATTGAATCTTAAATGTCACGTGACGTTAGAATTACAACGAAACTACTGTAGCATTTTTAGCCATGTTTAAATGTAAGAAAACTACTGAAAATGTTTTTTTTGGATGTACTAATAAAAAATCGAAGTCATTAATTGGATCCATCAGTTGTTATTTAAAAATACTCGTATAACCCTCTTATTTACGCTTTTTTTACAAAATACTTTTAAGCTGTAATTAATAAAACATTTTCTGTTTGCTTTTGCTAAGCAGCGGTTCAGTTTTAGAAAATCAATTAAAAGATATTTATAACAACCATAAATTGTTTGCCAATTAGTCTATTTTAATTAGTTAAATGAATAGAATGGAAACGTTTTAAAATTCGACTTAAAAATAGTCACATCAAGGCAAATTTATTCAACAAATTTCGTATAATACTTAATTTTGTTTGTGTACTTTGTATACAAATCGTTTATCGGCAGGTTTACAAAATACACACAAAATGATCAAGTGTGTTTGTTCAGCATTGTTACCAACCGCATTAGTTACGTACATATAGAGCGTTCGAGATCTTTTTGCTGTTCTAAAATGCCTGATATTTCAAAAGTATATTTATTAGACTCTTTGACAGATTATGTCCTAAATCCTGAACGTCCTTTATTTCATAAAACAAATTCAGGAAAAATGCAATAAACAAACTTTGTAATAGATATTAAATCAGATATGAAAATGTTTCAAAAGATAAATTTTTGAAATTTTCATAATAGATGAGAAATAAAACAACAAATATCTGTTTTATGTATTTTATTAAGGACTAAATTTGGAAATCAAATATTTTCATATCCACTGTAACAAAAATAAATCTATATATTAGGCCTTAGCAAGTGTTTTGTATAATTTACTGAAGTGTAAAAAGATTGTGGATGGATTATATTTTACTCTGATGTTCTTTTTCTTAAGGATGATGTAACATTTTATTGGCAATATATTTTAGTACAATTTTTTTGCGCCAAAGTACAATTGTAAGCCCTGTGTGTGTTCGTTTAACCGTTTACAAATACACCGGAAATTTAATATATTGTAGCAAAATGATAAATGACGTTGTTATTAATTTTTTAATCATATTGTTTAACGTTTGACGTTAAAGAAATTCTGTTACATATATATATGTATGTATAAAAACATCATCATGTTATATAATTAAGATAAATGAAGCTAATTTAATTTTGAATGTGGGTCCGTTGATGCTTTCCCAAAATGCATTTACTTTTATTGTGACAGACAACAGTTAAAACAAATTTCCGGCAAAAACTAGCTGCTGAAGCCTAGATGAAAAGTAAAAAAGAAGAAACACACACAAGCCATCGCCAGAAGCAAACGGTTTCTTTTGTATAAAGTTTTTTTCTTATCCTTTCATTGTGTGTACAACGTTGTCTAAAAAAAACGCCACAGGACATTACTGAAGCCGTATCTTAACGGGTGTGAGATTCCACTTAGTTCTTTTCAATATCGCAGATATAATTTAGACGACAAAGGGAGTGAAAAGATATTATTTTTGTGCTTAAAAGTTATATACGTGCGCTTGTTATATACACGTAACAAGATTTTTAGCGCTTTGACGCTTTGAACAAAGTAAATTGGTAAAATGCACTTAAATCCGGGTGGTTCTTATATTTATATATGACTTTTAGGAGAAACTGGGATTCGTTTCATCTGTTTTCTGTTTTTATCTTTTGTACAAAATGTGCCAATTATTTTCACAAAAAAGTCTGAATAAATTCCAATATAAATCCATTGAAAATTTTATTGATCCTTTATTTAAATATTATGGGATTTGTCTGTGTTTGTATATATGTATAATAAATGTTCACATAAAAATCCCATAATTTCCTACAGTAATCGTATTTAAGTGACCATTAACATTATTTTAGCGTTTCAAAAAAAAATAAATTATCGTTTTACAACGTCTATTAACTAAATAGAGGAAGCAGTATCTCGTATTTTCCACTTATAATAGGTATCTAACAAAACTACTGCTCTTAAGTTTCTTAAATAATATACAAAAAAATCACTTTTTGTTTCTTACAATGACAATGACGTATTGTGGCACTGAGTTATTTTCGCAGACAAACAAGCCCATCAAAGAACTGGCAGAAAAATGTAACGTGAATTTATGAAGGATACATAAGTATATCTAGTTTTGCTTTTACGTTAAGCTATTTGTTGGAAAACGCATCCAAACATAAAATGGAACTTTATTGTTTCCTCAAACATTCAAACAACCATTACAGTTTGTATACTAACCACATGACATCACATCATATTCATGTGAATCCCCCAACAATATTGAATCTCTACATTCACTTTTTTCTTACGTATTTTTCCTTACCGAACCTCCAGAGTGTTTAAATTATTACTTATGTTTGGGTTTATATTTTATGCATAACAGTATTATGCAGTAGTTTACAGATATTTTTATGTTGCACATAATATATCTACATAAAAAGCATTTTAACCGTTGACACTTTAATTTTCATATTTTATTTTGAGTCTATTTTTATTATAAAAAAAGTGCTGTATTATAAAAGCGAAAAAATTTAATGGGAGAACATTAAATCAATGGGAGGTTTTATTATTATTTTTTAATTATTATAATGTTCGTTTCTATGGACAATTTGCATGAATTTGCAATGAAAATTTTTAGTTGTGATGTGATGAATAATTTTTATTAAAATACATAACACTATAAAAATGAGTAATGGAATCTGATTATATCAAGATCGTTGCCGATGAAAGGTTGGAAAAGAATTTTTTATCATAACGAATGTTTGTCAATAAAGATTCCATTCCATCCAATTCCATCATATAATATATATGAAGACGTTCCCTGGAGCTATTAATAGCCAACTAACAACTATTGGGAATTAAGTGATTTATTAAAGTTTCTTGTGGATCTGAATGTGTCAAATTGGACTCTGTTTAATCGTTCCGGATATAGGTCACTATAATTAGCTTTTACAGAAAACTGTACTCCTATTGTTTCTGAGATTTTCAAAATTTCATTATGAAAATACTTCCTTCTATTTTCAAACTAACTCAACTATTGTTTCTTTATTTTGTAATTTGTTAAATTACTTTAAAACTACCTCCACTAAACCAGAAGTTTCAAAGAAAATCTTAATTGATTTAAACTTTTTTTTTGTCTAAGTCGAAACAGTTTTTAGACAAAAAAAGAAAAATTGTAGTAGAAGATAAATAGAAACACTATTAAAATAATAAATCAAACAAATCCTTTATACATTATACAAGGTTTTAGGTATATATAAATACATTAATGTCAATTTATGCTGGAACATTATTTAATATGTCGTTTTTATAATATAGCAAAAAAATAACGAATTGTTCAAATAAATTTGAAAGTTCTATTGGAAGAATGGTAGAAGGAATTTTGGTGAAAATAGGACTATTCTACCATGTCGTACACATGTGAAATATGTGCTATATGCCAGTTTTTATGATTTATTATAAAAATTGTGTTGATTTCTTTGCTATATTCTTTCCTTATACAAAAATGTCAACCATTTTATGTTCAACAATCTTACCGTCTTTTTGGAGAGAAAAATATTTATCTAATAAATTAATTAAAATTCATTTTGGATTGACATCCAAAATAATGAAACGTTTTAAGATCAAATTTATTTTCATACAATATTATTTGGGGAAAATGAAGTTCAAGAGAAAGTATGGATACAATAATAAGCCACTTAAAATTTCAGTTTATTTATATAGAATTAAGTGGATCAATATATGAATGGTTAAATTATTTTCATAATGTTTATCTGTCAAAGGAATATTTGCGTTTATTTGTTTTTTATGTTTAAATTTGAATTATAAACGAAGTTCATATTTACCTATATTTTTCCTCTCAAAATAGCCAATAGTAAATCAATATGAGTAATAAACTAAATAGTACATAATTACAGAAAAATTAATAAACATGGTTTTTCATCAAAAATTACAAATATGTACATATCAGTTTATAAAATGCAATTATTCAAACTAATAAATATAAAAAAACATCAATATTTAGATAGGTTAAAAATTATTATGTAAAACGTACATATTTGCATTATAAATTAATCAAATGTGAAGCTATAAAGAGGAAATATATGTATATATAAATATTTCTCGTGTTATTGGAAACTAAATTTATTTTAAGTATACTTCGAATTGTAATCAACAGAGACTTTATTCATCAAACAATTCATGATTTACAATTGAAAGTATATGAGGCGCCAAATGTGTCTTAATAATAATAAATTTTTCAATAGTTCGTGAAAACCATTTCAATGAATTATTATATAAATACAGAACAAAATTATTATCCGATTACCTTTACAATACATTCTGTATATTAAAAACAGTGAACTGAAAGATGTATAAAAATAAAATTATCAAATTTTTCTTTGTTTCAAATTAATAAATGGCCTTCTCTTGGGACTTGTGCTATACACATGACAAGAATAATAAATTAGTATTATTTGTTACGTAGTAATTCGAAAACTAAATCAAATCATTTGGCCCTAAGATGAAACTCTTCGTAAACTAAACATGTTTTTGGATTTATTAATGGTCAAGTTTAAAACATCAATCTATGTAAATTGAGATTAGTTAGAAAACTATTTTCCTTATACAGAAACTGTATAGTAACTAAACTTAATTATCAACTTCCACTATATCCAGTGCAGTTTAATATTTTCCTACTATATCGAACTTTTACTCAACCATATCACTTGAACCACATACAAATTTCTCTGAAATAATCATAAGTTCATAACTTTTCAAGATTATTTATTTAGAGAAATTTCACAAGGGCGGTATACGTTTAAAGTTAGAAATTACATCCAAATAACCACACGTGCATAAATAATATTACAAATAACAAATATTATTTTGGAATAATTGCATCGCTAAAAATATCAATATTTTTTGAAACTAATAAACTAGCAGTTGTATGACTTGAATAAATGAATTGGTATTTACACTATTAATAAAGCTCAATTAACGTCAAAGTGTAACGAATGATTTGTCTCGACATATGTATTTGTAATATACCACAAATCATTGATACCAACTTAATAATTACAGCTAATTAAACCAAAACTCATGCTCATAATTTATATTTGATATTAAACCTTATTCGTTCGTACATGTACGTATATGTATGAAATGTAATTGTGATGGTTATTTTATGAATGTTACATTCAATTGTAATGAATCCACATAGATTCGGTCATATAATTGTGGAATTTCGTTCATTTTCATAAACAAAGTTAAAGAGCCTTCGAAATTATATGAATATAATTCATTGGAAGAGTATGGAATTAAAATGATTGTAGTGTACTCTATTTACATAAACATAAATGTGGGTGGAAACGTTCAAATTGTAAATAGCTGGTGATGGAATATTAATACAACCCCATAATAAAATATTTAGCGAGAGGTCAGTGGTTATAACACAAGAATTCAGTTGAATATTTATGTGAAAACCTTTAAATCTTTTCCCAATATTCCATCCTGTACACGAGAGGTATATGAGAGATGAATATATATTTATAAAAGCTTTATAAAATGTAGGTACACAGTGCTGCCTTATTATTACCAGCAAAAGATCTGTTCAAATATTAAAATGTTATTAGAATGCACAAGTTTTCTCCCCAAGGATGGCTCAGCAGGTGCTTTCAAATTGAATAACAACCAAAATCAAATCCTAGGAAATTACGTTGCCCTTCCCCTTCTTCTTTTTATATATTTCGCCATCATGCAAACGGATCACTTTTTATTCTTTTGGTTTCCCTGTTCACCGATTTAAATCTTTTTATAAATTTTCCCTGTATGTACGTTTATTCGAAAATTATTTCGTCCCTTTACAATTACAATACACCCATTTTTTGTGTCTTTTGCATTTTTGAAAATTTAATTTTCCCTATAAAACATAAATACATTTTTGTCTAGTTCCATAGCCAATTATTTATAATATTGTTTGTGTGTATTTTTATTCCTTGGTGTAGCAAAAATAAAACACGATAATAATGGTTTACGTAAATTTACAATAAATTTAAATTTGAGCTGACGACTTTGCTTTCGTTTTCAATAAAAGACAATAAAAAGGAGTATTGTTATTTTATTGATGTTGGTTTAGGTCGTAAGGATTTTAAGGTATTATCCAAAATTTAAATTCTAAATTTCTTTTATGTTGAATATAAAACTCATATTTAAAAATATAAATATGTAATGTTGTTTATCACGAATTGTATTTCATTTGAACTGCTATTCATAAAACATAAAATGTTCATAATGTTACATAAAATTATATTTAACAAAATTTGTTAAATTTTTAATAACTTACTTGTAATATTATATTAATGCATGATACTATAACTATACAAGATAAGCCCATGCGCATGGGAGTGTTTCTCTTTCTCTCTAATTTTTGACGTCACTCCGTGACAACGTAAATTTTCAATTTGTTTTTGACATAACTCGTACAAAAAATTGGGTACAATTCTAAAATTACAACA